>JABASI010006145.1:0-11247 GCA_019776505.1 Tomocerus nigrus
GAGTATGCTACCCACTACACCACCGAGTTAGGATAAGGAATAGGTCTTAAGGAACTGTACTTGTTGGTGGACTACTAAAGCTATATTAGCTTTAGTACTCTCACCGTTGATAACTAAAACTTAAATTTTTTCGATGTAGCCAGTTTTTTATGTAGTATATTTGATATGATCCTAAATACTCGAAAATGTGAAATAAATAGTGGGAACAATTTCATTCAATCAAACAGACTGATGATTTCCCTATTTACAATATCATATATTTGTTAGACCTATTTAGGGCTTTGCAATTATGTAATTTTATTGAAAAGATTTTCTCAGCTCCTTTTTACAGCCCAGTTTTCGAGGATAATAATTTTTGATGATTGAAATTCTCAAGAATAAAATCGTTGACCCCTGATATGATAGAAGTTGAAGAAATATAGAATTGCTTCGTACAATAGGAATTCGGGAGAAGTAGATTATCTTCAATAACCATTTTTGGCAACTTTTATTCGGTGTATACCATAAGGATAACTCAAAATTAAGCTAATATAATACAAAGAAGGAAGTGAAGAATATATTTTATCTGTAGTAATGATAGAACACTTGATAAAACGAAAAAATTGTAAGAGTCCAGTTAATTTTTGGTCGTTCAGATAAGTAGTAAAGTTCTTGCTAGATAGAGAGAAGTCAAGGAGTCATTGAAAGACATTGAATTATGAAAGGAAACATTAGAGTAGCTCTTGCATGCACACTTGAATTAATATGTATGATAATGTTAGCTCGTATTGCATTTGGCATGCGTGTGTTTCTACATTTTATTTAAAGATTAGCCTCTAAAGGGACTAAAATGAATGCATAATACAGAGTAATGTAACGTAATGGGAGATAAAGTAGATGTGGATAGATACAATTAGGTAGGTAAAGGAAAGCACATGGTAGTGTTACGCATGATGGGCTCCGTAAGGGCCGCAACGTAAATCATTAAGACTAACTACATCGTTTGGGGAGAAATCTGTGTATCCTTGTCTATTTTGTGCCCATAAACAGAACCCTAATTCAAGAACATTTTCCTGTGACGAGGAGAGAAATGAAATGCATGCTCCAAAATCCTGTATCTAGATCAACTTCTTGTTCCACACTACACCCTACTATGCACAACTCTCTTTGCATACTCCTTATACGAGAAAAGTTTATAGCTGCATCATTTTACAATAGTAGCAAGTAGATTTGAAATTTCGTAAATAGTTTTCGAGCGTACCTAGTTATCTAATGCAGGAAAAAGTCAGTAAACACATACATTCCTAAGTTAAGGTGAATATTTGTTGGGAAGACGTACGTGTAGACTCCGAGGAGTTTGCACATGAAAAAATTCCCAGTAATAGTGATACTCTCTAAGGGAAAGTAAAAGTAATAGATAAATTCCATACAAATGGTTACATAACGACAGGAAGAGTTAGGAAGGTAATGAGACGGAATGTAACTTTATGAAATGCAAGAAAGCGAAATATTACTCTGCATTAAATAACTATGTTTTTACGGCAATGAATCAAAGGATTACTTGATGCCACAGATGAAACTCTCCAGAGAGAGAGAGAGACTTCTCGTTTTCAACATTCTCAAAACACAACACAACTTTCTTGCTTACATTTTGCATAGCTTTCTGGAAGGGGAGTCTGAAGAATAAAATACGACTTTCCCACTATTTCTTGTTGGACATACTTTTATATCTTTGATACATATCCAACACGCTATACATTATCCAAAAAACATATTAAGAACCTTGTATACTAAACTTGGAATCTTCTAATAGTCATGACCATGAGAATCATATGAATATCCCTTTCCAATGTTTCAAAACAGTTTATATTATTATTATGGTGTCTATCTTTTTGTTCATCGTATTATACAGTTTAAGTACATACACTCGGTTTTTGTGTCACTCTCACTGGCTATTCGATCCATTTATTATCTACCATTTGCATTTAAGCACTCATTTTAACTAGTTTAGGGTTGCTATTCATTCAGTAGTTTCTAGGTTAGATGTACAAGTAGCTTCTATGTTCAAATCAAATTGAGACTACTAATTTCCTAAAACCGTGGAAAATGTGCTTGGTCTTTCATGAAACATTAATTATTCGTACGAAACGAAAGAATCACATAGGTACTATAAAAGATTGGTTCCCTTACAATTGATCAATTACGTCGACGTCAGCATGCAACTATGAACAGATAATTATAAATAGAGGAGAATGAATTTACATGAAAATAATAAAATATTATAAAAGAATGTTTGGAGTTTGGGAATATGCTAAAAGCATCGAAAATACGTAGAAAGGTGTGCGTACTTCCTAGTAAACTTATGTATACCAATATACCTACATTGAATAAATACGAAGAGCGATATTATGTAATATCCAGTGGTTCCGTCTCAAAATGAAATGCGATCAAAGTTTCCCGTCTAGGGACTTTCATCTGCCTCGGTTTGTCTGCTTTGGCTTCCCGAGTCACACAACAAAATGAAATGTATTGGATGTGAAGCCTTTCTTCGACTCTAGGGATGAGAAGACTGCTGTTGGATATAGGAAATGGAAATATTCACTTTGTCAACATAGGTCGCTAGATTCCTAAACGTTCCGTTCCGACATATTTCCTACTTATGAATAGTTTCGTTACATTGTTGACTTTCAAGATCTGTATTCAGAATTTTGACTCATCTTTTAATACTTGTCCGTAATTGAATTCCTCCAGTTTTAGAAAATAATATGTAAGTAGACAGACGTGGATGGAGGATAATTTATTCACTCACCTACGTAAATAGAAAATAAATTATGCAATTATTCCGTGACAGTAATTCTGAACCGTAATTACAAAGGGTCATAGAAATTGAAGGAGAAGAAATGCCTTGTGATGCTCTTTCGAAAGTGATGTGACAAATAATATTAGGAAACGTATTACAGCGTTTGTGATGTAGGTGCGTCAACTTGGAAGTAATTTGTTTACACTTTTGGAGAAAAGATTAGGGAAAGCAAATTGAAATGTGGTACCAGTGCAATGGTAAACAGATAGCAAATAGGATTTAATATGTGCATGGCTACATGTTATATGAATTCAGATTACTGAATAGGGATCCGAAACACTGAATTTCAAATCTCATTATTCAAATCATGAGATGAGTAAAGCAAACGTTAAACTGACAGTATTTTCGCTAAGAATCTTTATTATTCAGAGGGTAATATCATTTTGCGTTATTCCTTTCCTATTTCTATTTCATTTTCCCTCACAGTATACAACCGAGTTTGAGTCGTTCATGGAAAAGTACAAGAAAAACACCGTGTCAGAAGCATGTCGCGTCCTTTTTCAAATAGAGCACTAAGAATGAAATGAATAATAGCTAAATCTTGAAAAATTACGATATTTTTATCAACACGTAAACAGGATCCTGAGGGTGGGTAGACAAGGAAAAAGGGGAGTCCGAAATAAAAGATTTAATTTTTCCACGACAGCTACGTGTCCTTCGCTCTGTAAACCTTAAAAAGTGTAACTTAAATCATGTACCGATGCTAGGGAATTTAGAAAAATAATAAGCATCTTATTTCTTACTGTTAATACTTATACTTGGGTTTGAGAATCCTTCATTGACAAATCTTAACAGGTGACAATATTTGCATATTTTTATTACTACCAAAATGCAGTCTTGCTTTCTGTTTCTAGTTTCTGCCTTGTCCCTTCAAGGGGACTATAATTACTTATCAGTGTTTTCCACGAACATTCGGAAAGAACACTTATTATTTTCTTTTAAGTCTTTCTTTGCTAATCAAATTCAGTGAGGACATTACAATTACAACTTTACAATACAATTATTTAAGTGAGGAGTTTATAGCATATATTTGTACACTGAAATTGTAGAAAAATATTATATTTTTTAGTTGAGAAGAGTTAAGTAAATGAGCCGTTTATAATCTTATTAATAGTTAATAATATTTCTACTCTTTAGTTACAATAGGTCGCCGTGAGTCCCAGTGCACACTGGTAAAAGCAAAATAAAAGATATTTTTAGTATTAGAGGATACATTTGATCATCTTATTATGATATCACTCAGTCAATCCTGTCAAGAACTGGCAGGTTGGTCCATTCGAGTTGTGAACGAAAGCTCTGAATTTTGCCGAAGCAAAATCAGCGTTTTTCGGTTATTGAACAGAAAAGTAGCCGAAACACTGGTAAAAGCAAAATAAAAGATATTTTTAGTATTAGAGGATACATTTGATCATCTTATTATGATATCACTCAGTCATTAGTTATTTTCATTAGTAGCTGCAAAGAATTTCCTGTCAGTGTTGATGAAAAAGGGCGGGTAAAAGTCATGAACATAAATGTGGGTTCTTTCGACAAGTCAAACAAAACTTAATTAGTGCTCCTGTACAGTTTGCTTACTGACAAATGAGACAAATCAATCAAGCACTAGAAATACATGTTTGACAAGAACAGGTATTAACAGCTATCAATCTGTGAGCTGTAAAAACACTCTTGGAAACTTGGAGCACTAATAAGTGTAGTGATTTAACTGCAATTTCAACAAGTTCAAATGTCTACAGTAGACACTTGGGTAGTTATTACAATTGCAAGCCGACGACTGGCAGGAAATTCTTTTTATTGCTGTACAGGAGAAGAACAGACTTGTATAAAAAGTACATACATAAAATCTAGATGCACCAAGCATATGATAAATATAGTTGGTTATAATATTGTATGTATATGTTCCTTCTGTAAGTACAGATATGTAAGTATAGGAAATAATATTTCTGTGTAATAATAACAGAAGACTCTTCCTCCACTTCTTCCTTCCCGTGCAGTAACATTTACAAAGTGTCTTCTTTGGCTTATTATTTTCTTCATGAGTCATGTCATGACAAATAAGTTTGCCTTAAGTTGACTTTTCTCTTTGTATCTATACAGATACGTAGGGCTGTAGTATTTTCCAGTTTCTTTACCCTTGTTGCAGTGAAGCATGAAGATAGATCCATACTAACCAAAACAAGATTCCCTTCTAAGTTCAAATCTTGTGTGGAAAGATAGCTGATGGGAAGGTTCGTCTCGCACTGCTTTTCTTTAATACAACCTAACGACCAAGATTGAACGCTACTGTGAAAAGATTTGAAATGCACGCATGCATACACAAGTACAAGAGTAATAAGTACTAGCTGTGTAACTATTACTGCAAGTGTTGAAAAATGCCAGAGCAGATTTCTAAATAAATGGCGTATTTAATGAAAGAGTTTTTACCGCCCGGCTGGCTGTTTGATGACTCGTGTATATATACATATAGCGTAGATAAACTCTTATATTATATCTGTAATGATATAGAAAAACAAGTCACATTAGAGTATAGACAGAGGGAAAAGTCTTATAATATTATATCTGTGATATAAGCCCTGACTTTGCATAGAAACATTGATGGTGATTTGATGTTGATGCCACTAGTTCCCCTTTTCTTGCCATTTCTATGTCTTTCTATCCACTTCATCTTGAATTTAGATTGCATTAGATGCGAGGACGATATTAGATAACGCTACAATGGGCACGCAGGAAGAATGTCGTCGTGTGGTGACAGAATAGTTGGAAGGAGTGAATTTGGAAATGCCGTGAGCAGTTGCTACTTGAAATAAAACTAGTGCACAAATGCATTCTAACAAATACACAGTTGATGTATGCACATATTTATTATATTTTGGGTGTGAAAACTAAGTAGCATGTTGAACAGAGTATAGTTGATTTTAAAATAAGAAATGATATTCATTCCAAGTCGTGAAGGAAATGATGCGGGAACCATTTGGAAGCTTGAACAAGATATTAGTGTATGCAAATCATAGTCGATTTTGTTATCGTATAGAAAAGTTAGTATAGTTTGTGTTTTGATAGTTGACGGAATCAGTGTTTGTAATACAAAAACAATACAATAGTGATAGGGTATTCAAGAAGTTCCTTTCTATTAGTAGAATGAAAAAAGGAGGAGAGAAGCGAGCTAAAAAGACATTGAGAACCAGAAGGAAAATAATACTGTGCTTGTCTTGAATTTTTAATGATATTGCTTGTCTTGCTTTCTTTTCGCGTTTCTCTTATATTACCATAATACACTACGGCAGTGCATCAAGTGTATCAGTTTACATTACTCTCTTACATACACATTCGAGTAACTACGCCATCCTCTATGTATATGTTCAGTAAATGTAGAGCGAAAACCTTCTTTTGTGTCGAAGAAAACCAAACCTGCTCTTTATACCCTTTTTCTAAGAATCACATTTCTAACAAACAAAAATCTGTGTTTGTATACTCAAGGAAAGTGCGTGAGCACTTATAGAACATTATATTCCCTTAAGGTATTCCTGCAGACTCACTTTTCAACTCAGACTAAGGCATAGAAAAGAGAAAGTACATTTTTGACCGAGAAGATGCAGTTTTATGTCTCTTTGATATCTTGCACTGTTAGGGCTGAAACAAAGAACCGGGTTAAAATTCAGTGGTGAATAAATGAATGAAATGAAAGAGTTGAGTTGAAATTCTGAACACTAAACGAAACAATAAAATTCCAACCGATGAACTAAGGCTGAATGGATGGACATGCGCTTTCTTTTGTGAATCCTAAATAAATGATTTCTAATAGATTGTAAGGCTAAAACAATGCAAATAATAAACCTCAAAGGCAGGTAAACTGAGTTTTTTGTGAGTCCTAATAATTAATGATTGCTAACTGTAATAAAACACTGAAGTTAATAAAACTGAAAACCCGCAATTAAAAATTTGTATTTTTGTAAGGAATAAAATGAAACTTGGAGAGAGAAAATTTCCTGACTACCTAGTAGAGTTCTCCATAGTGGTGGTTTCTCTGGTTGACTATAATACAACACAGTCATTCATTTCGGCGGCGGCCGCCCAAACATGCACTATATATGTATACGTTGAGAGAATGCTGTTCTAGTGTTTCAGAAGTCTCTGAGATCTTCGTTACCTACTCCTTTCTAATGGAATTCCCATTCAGAAAGCACACCCTGAAGAAACATCATCCTAGCCTAGAATAACTAAGGTTATGGCTGACAATGATTCACCTGGCAGTGTATTTTTATGTCTGCGAATCCTATGAGGGGAAAATGGATTCCAAGAAAACAAAAAGTCTAATGCATGAATGTTCAGACAAAAACTCTATCCAATATTTCGGATATGCGTACAGTGTGTGAGTTATATTTTTGCATGGGGAATTCTGATATAAATTGCTTGGAGAAATTGACAGGTTACCCTGGCCCTGTGTAGAATTACACTTCAGCTTTAAATCTGAATGCATCAATAAAGATTCCTATTTTTAGAAAGAAGTGTAAGAAACGCATGCTGAGTGTGAATATCAAATGATATAAATAAATGACATTTATCAAGCAAACATGCTCTTGGGCTCCCCTCGTTTGTAGGGGGTTCAGTTTACGATTTTTTTCTTATATTAGTCAACAGTGTGCATCTATATGACGAAGACTAATATTTACGCAACCAAACAAGGTTGCATACCTACACTATGCACTTTTCATTTTAAATGGATCATATAAGACGGAGACGCTTGTGTAATGACATGAATAATAATGAATGTTCAGCAAATGTGTGCTCGAATATACAACATTGCAATTTGCAATTGCACTTGCACAGCACAACCACATATGGTACATTGGCTCCAGGATGAATCGTGTCCTTCTAAGAGATAAATGTCAACCTAACGCAGCGAAGGTGAAAACAAAACTGTAAAGTTGTTGAATTCAACAGGGGAACTATTTCGGCTTGACGGTTTTACTAAAACCTTCCCTTTAATACTACAACTTGCACTTCGAAGTTCTGCTTAGACTCAAGGAAATCTATAAATAGTCAAATATGTAAATTGTCAACAAGAAGAGCTACCATTTCTTATGATTACTTTTCTAAAGCAGTTGCTTGCACTTATTTTTTAATGCTAATTATTTATTTACTCATTACTTAGATTGGATTAGATTGGAATTCAATGATAGAGTATGGGGTGCCCGACGTATATGTCCACAATATCAATCATATTCCAACATAAATTTAGAAAAATAATAATAATATATCCTTACTTACACCTAATAAAAAGTAAGAGAAAATAAAAACAGTTTGATATAACATTTGTATGTGGATTTCAAATATCAAAAGTAGGAATTTTTAAGAAATTATGAAATACCTAATCTTGTCCCCTATCCCTTCCGTGGTGGTAGTCTAGGTTCCTTGAGCACATCTATGTAATGGTTTGCTTCTGAGTAGGTATGAACGTATGAATGATCATAGCATGAAATTTTAATGTCCGTAAATGTGTACTTTTTATTAGGATATAATTTCAACTTTGTTGCCGTCAATTACCTATGTTTACAACTTACCTAGCTTTAAAACAGCAGAATAAACATTTTCGGTAACGTCAATAGAATTTTTTTCTGTATTTCTAGCCACGCATTATCCGAAGAAGTGAGAGGAAAATGTATGATACTGTTGATTAAATACAGGAGTCTATGGTTCATCTCAGTCACGTTGCATGTTAGGTACCATTTCGGTTACGCCGTAGCGAATTCTTATCGTTAATTTAGCTGGAGGAAAAATTCACATGTGGGGGTATTTAATTAACGGGACTCTCAACCCTCCTTAAGACAGCTCATCCTAAGTTGCTTCAGTGAATATTTCATGTATACTGTACACCATAGCACATACAAATAGCTAGTTATATAAAGGATCAAACTACAAACCCTCCTCCAGTTGTTATATAATCACAAAACACTCGCACAAGATTTGCTAGACTCTCCGTAGGTAAGGCTAAATTAAATTTCTCACTTATCTCATTAGATCCCCTTTTCCAGCTCGCAGACGTTGATACTCAAGAAACAAACAAATGAGTATTCTGCTCTAATGTAATATGAGCCACCCATCTCAAACACTTATGTATCCTAAAGGAGAAACCTAGATAATTCAATTTTTTTATTATAAAAACTCAATTTGTACACTAAGCTATCATTAGTCACATCTTACATTATAAAAGTCATGATGTTGCATAACAGCTGCTTTTACTTTTGACAAAACCTTAGGCAGAAGCTCTACTATATTAACACACTACTAAATAAATACTTAGGCATTGAAACTTTGACTTAGGTACTATATCTCTACACTGGTTGTGTTTGTTTTTGTGTAGGATTTTAAATATAGAGTTTTCAGTTGCATTCCAGGAGCCAGCAAGTGCTTCCGGCAAAGTAAACATGCCATTCGGCTTTCAGTAAATGATATTCTTGGCTGTGTATATTCGTAAATTTAAATTTTACAACTATCTACGTACGTACTATTCAGGGTAAAGGCTAAGTAAGCTTAAGTAAAGAATTCAATGGCTTTGACTTTGTAGGAGATGAGAAAGGCTTCCCTTACGATTCTTCAGGCGTATTTATGTTAACGTAACCTAGACTTATTTTAGAGTCAACCTTTTGGCAGCTCCGTATAGTTCTGCAGCATTGAACTCATTTAAGCATTATTTATCTCACAAGTCATAAAGCAACGGAGGTTGTTTCGCTTCTTTTCTGTTTACCAACTTTTATTTCCTAGTCACCATAAATGAAAACAGAGCATTATTGTAGAGATATCACAGTAGACAACTTTGCTATTTATGTAGCAGTCCACTCTGTGCATGTGCACGCATGTGAGATAATATTTATCTTTCAGTAACTTGTTATAAATGGGGAAGGACATGGTGTCTACAGAATAAATATCTATTCAGCTATATTATTATGTAAGTAGCATCCTTATTACCTAAGCAAGACTTCAGATTTCACCGAGTAATAAAATAGAGCTACCTATATCTACATTCTGCATTGGCACCCTTATTATTATTTTTAAGTCTAAAGTCGTTACGGAAGGTAATGAATGTAAAGGTACTTAATTATTTTATTCAGCGAAAAAGATTAGAAGCGATAACCTATAACTTCAGATTTCATCAAAATTATATTAGCTTGAACATAAAATTGAGTGGTATGCGATTTGTGTCCACTTATTTGAATAAAAGATTTTTCATAAAACATAACGAAGACTTAAGATTGTTCAGTATTGTGCATTCTAGAAATTGTTAGTAATATTATTCGCCAGTTGGATTGGATAAGCTTGGCTTTCCTATAACCTATTTCCGGAAAATTATAGTACTATACCATAATGCAATTAATATAGAAGAATCTAATAACATATCCCTAATCCTAGTCTAGAATTGAATCCGACCTTTCGCGCTTCAGTAAACTGAGATCTCAGGTAGGGTTTAGACGCCTACTCCGGCTACTAACGTCAAGTTCTCACTAACGTCAGGTATGCGTTAATGTACTCTGCCTACTTGTACCATTGAAGGCGCCGCCTCGCACTTTCATGCAATTAATAATCGGATCATACCAATTTAATAATTAATCGATGTTATGTATTGATTGTACCAATTTGACACTTTAATAAAGAAATAAAATATTATTATAAATACTTTAGCAATGTTTGTTTTTGATTTTATGTAGCATATTGTGGAATAGCTCTAAGTTCAGGCTTTAAGGTGACAGTTTTTTCGATTTGTAAATTTCAGATGACTATCAAAAATGCCGAGGCCAATTTTTTGCATTTCTTTCATGTTTTCTTTTGAGTTCTTGCCCGATGTTCTAGTGCAGTACATGTATGGAATGGTAATTGAATCGCAATAAAAACATTTGCGATATTATTAGGCACTCTATCACATTTCTGATTTAAGTGTTAAAATTATGGCAAAAATAATTAACCATTGTTAACTCTAAATACTCCTATAAAATCGAAAATGTCTCTTATTGCGATTGAAGAACAGTCATCAGGACAGTCATCTGCCATAGTTTTGATAGTCATCTGAAATTTTTAAATCCGGGGAACTGTGACTTTAATAATTTGTGCTAAATGTACATAAATGTATTGCAAGTTATCTGTCCAAGGTCTGTAGACAATACAACCCTGTATAAAACTCCTTAGAAACAAAATTGGATACAGGTACTATACAAGAAAGTCGGACAAGAAATCTGGAAGTTATTCAAAGAAGTGTGAAAAGTATTTTACGAAATTTCACATCTGTAGAAGTTGTCACAGATGACCGGAAGAGCGAATCTCATAGCACTCGACGAGTGTGGTTCATTGTAACGTAACACGACGTAACTAGGCATTTAGCCAATAAGACACAAAGCCACAATATTACCCTACGCAGT
>JABASI010006146.1:0-11247 GCA_019776505.1 Tomocerus nigrus
AGTAATCATACTTATTTATTTCATGCAAAATTTCTCACATATTAGTTCTAGACGAACGATAGGAGTTTCTCATAATATATAGTGTAATATATAATATATAGTGATACTGATACCACTGTATCAGTATCAGATCAACTAAAGAAAATTCTCAATTCCGATTTCCAAATGTTAAGGGTAAGTTACTAAATAAACAGAAATAAATATAAATAGGTTGAAATAAATATAAACCGCATATAACCTTTTGTCGTGTTCATTTCGTTTGGCATTGTATTGTGTGCTTTATTCTCTGTACTACTCAGAACAATATGAAAAGCAACACAATAAGAGAAAGTTGGTCTTTTGTCAATGACAATTGGCATTGTCAGCTTTGTCTCAGAGAAAGCAAAGTATTTAGTTACACGACCAATCGTAACATTCATTCAATAGAATGTGCCCACCTTTCACCAATCAATTGTCAAGAACTACTATTGCTGGATCTTCACCGTTACTAAAGAAAGAAACTCAGGGTTAAAAGCTTATTACTTATTAAGTGAAACCAAAAATAAATTGTCTTCTGTCCTTTTTAATTTAGGCACGGACTGATGACGCCAAAGATTACGATAGACGCTTAGTAGAAAAAGATCGCCAGTTTGAAGAAATGAAACTAAAGTTAGAAAAAAACATCATAGAAATTGGTGGGCATATATTTTGACATGAAATTAATCAGTATTTTCTATCAAACTGGTGTAAACCTTTTGAGATTCACATAATGCAAGAGCAAACAATATTTTACGAACAATTCCATTTTCAGGAGCAAAGCTTACCGCACTTGAAGAATTTCGCATACAAAAGGATAATTTAACTGCTGAAAAAGATGAATTAGTAGATACTCTACAAAAAGAAAGGAAGGCATTTGAAGAGAAGTTTGACGAACTGGACACAAAATTAATTTTATACAGGGATCGGTTGAAAAACGATACCACGGATATTATGATAAAAATGGCCGACAATGTAAGGAAAGCAGGAAAATTGTGCCTCACTGCCACAGTTAAATCAGCTATAACCACAAACATGCGATTGCAGAATGAGGTAAATTGTATTTGCAAATTGGTACAAATTGCTAAATGTTTTCGTTCTATTTATAGTTCAGAGTACAGGTACAATTTTCCATTTTCAGGACAGTTTAAATAAATTATGAGCCATAGTCATAAAATTGCATGTTTCCTTATAAAACTGCACTTGTGTCAAGCTTTCCCTTCAATTACTACCTATATAAGTACCTATACTCAAAACTTTCACTGAAACAAAATAATGTACGTTTCGGAAATAATTATTATCATTATTAATTTCTGTTTTATTATTCATAACCATATACCTACACACATACCATAGTAGGTATAATAATTTGCTACTTAATAACAGTGATTGTTAACGAGTAAATATACGGAAATAAATGTATGAACTTAGTTGATGTATTGATATTGATATTTTTAATGAAAATATTATGATAATGATAATATCTCTTATCTTATATGTAGCTGGAAACAATGGCAAAGGACAACATAAAATTAAGGGAAAAACTGGACAAGTTTAACGAAAAAT
This sequence comes from Tomocerus nigrus, assembly GCA_019776505.1. Taxonomy (NCBI): domain Eukaryota; kingdom Metazoa; phylum Arthropoda; class Collembola; order Entomobryomorpha; family Tomoceridae; genus Tomocerus; species Tomocerus nigrus. Next base: position 1,582 of record JABASI010006146.1, read on the forward strand.
TTCGAAAAGAACGTATGACCATAGAAATTCTTGAAGAAGAAAATTCTGTTGTTCATCGAAAATGTAATCAGTACAGGGATGTAGTTCAAGACTTAGTACAAAGACAACTTTGGATGGAAATGCAAATGAGACCCGTCGACGAGTTAGAGGAAGAGTTGATGCGGTTGAAATCAGAACACTCCAGGTGTATAATCAGAGTAGAGAGTATTGATGTTCAAGATCGGAACATCATTGAAGACATGTCCAGAGATTATCAAATGGCTATCGAAAAAGAAAATCTTTCTCAGCAAGTTAAAGCGATTTCACCGATGGATATCTCACTGGAAACAGAAGTCAAGTTCTTGAGGGACATTATTGTGAAAATGGCTATAACTGCCAAAGATCTAAGCGAAGTAAGTTGTTCTGTGCACATCAAAATATTATTAGTGTTAGCCTGATTCTATTACACATTAATTACTGTCTACGTACAAATTTAATTCACCGTGTATCCTATGTACTTATATAGGCTGGAAATGAAGAGGAGTTGGAATATCTGAAAGGACGGTTCAAGGCCATGCTTACTAAGTTGTACCAAATTGCATGCGAAATTCCTAATATACCCCCCGAAATTAAATCAAATCTCAGTGTTCCAGTTCCAAGTGTATCCAGATATCTTAATTATCGCAGTTAATTTTCCATCCAGAATTTTGGGTCGGGAAGTAAATACATGGACGATTCAAACAGAAGTTTGTAATTATGTCGATGTAGATAGTTAGTATATGTTATGATCGCGAACATCTAAATATAATTGATGGTGAACTATTGTTAGATTGGTAACTCATTATTTTATTCAAATGTCATCTAATTTCAAGCACACAACAGTTTAGTTGAATATTCAACTAGCATGAATTAATCAATACTTTCTATTCAATGAGTAAGATGAACATTTTCAGATTGTACTTGAATTTACAGTGAATTCACACCGACGTATTTGTATTAAACGTATTTACGAGTAATGTTTAACCGTTTGAACATGATTTACAGACAAAAGTATGTTACCCAAAGTATCCTAAGAACAAATTATCATACTAGAACTGCCTCGATTTTGAGTAGTTACTTCGTATCTAGCATGGCACCTTTCACTTGCATCCTATTTTATATGGCTTTTCTGTTTCTGTTTTACGGAGATCTTTGTAGAACAGTGTGTTCAATTATTTAACAATATTCTTTGTGAAAAAATACAACCACTTTCTGTGTATTAAAATACCGAATTATAGATTCTTGTAACGTAGCTCTGCCAATTATTATGGCTACGTCAGCTACGTGCCTTTAAGGGAAATCGGTTAAAACGCATTCTAATTTGTCTCAATAGCTACTGTGTTTGTACATCACGGATGAAGCTTTAAAAAACGAAAATTAGTAATTTGCAAAACATTATTGGAATTATACTATCGGTAAACACAATACCTATAGACGAATAACATGAAATAAGCTTCCTTTATAGAAATTAATGAATTCCCAATTTCCCAAAAAGTTAGATTGAGGCGATCTCGTAATTCGTTAACATATGTGACAGTGGTTTTTTAGGTGTATTTTTTAAGTTGGTTTGTTTCCATTTAGATAATGGTAGTTGTAATTGAGATAAATTGATTAGCATTAGCAATGTGAGTGGGAATCGGTTAACGTAATGACCTCTTTTGTTGTTCACAATGTTTGTATACCCTCAACTAATCATTTCGATTGTTTTCTTTGTTGTAATTACCTAACAACTCTACATGATACATTTGGCTTGCTAGCACTTTTAGTGGCACATAATCTACTTCAGAGCAATTTATAGTTTCCATTACATACAGTCTAACTCACAATCACTTTTTATTTATAGGAAATAAAAAGTACTGGATACATCACAATGAATATGTTTTTACAGTATTTATTGGCTATGGTAAATGGCCAACCCATTCCGCTACTTCGTTTGCTCCTACTACTACTGATTTAAAACATAGTATTATAGTTACAGTCAGCTATCAGCATTAAGTACCTGTACTTAACTTTCTACAAATCGCTAACAATGTTGCTTACAACTATAGTAGTCTAATCGGCTATATAGTAGATAACCATTATTGCACAGCGCACAATCAATGCACAAAATCACATTATTTCATCTGAAAAAAGAAAGCACAGCTTTTCAAAATACAATTAATACCGATAACTATGTATACTACCGCACTACATGTTTGTTACATATTCAAATAAGTACTTTAGGGGAAAGTAGTATTCATCGTTGCCAAAACAAGGCTACAAAATACAAGCATTTAGCATATAATATCATCCTTTTAATGGTAACATAGTACCTACTGACCTCTCCATCAATGATGATCATGTTATAAGTACAAATATTATGGCAAATATATTTGGTAATAATATCGCGGCTTATAATGTACCCTATTTTTTAAATATTGTTTAGAAAGCCACTTAGCAAAAGAAATTACCTATTGTTCCACAATCTAAAAGTATTATACAGCGTAGTATGTAATTTTAGTATTATACGTTGCCTTACAGAGAATGCTATACTAAAAATTACAACAGATTCCTTGGCAGTTGGCACTTGCTAAATGTATAATAATATTACTATGATCTCGGGAAAACTGTAGACTACTAATTTTATATATAGAGATGTGTTTTATACGTTGCTTTTTAGTACTGCTGTTGGCGTTTTTTATATTTATAAAATGAAAATCTGGTGTAATATGGCTTTCTTCAAAGATGCGTATTGCTTAAGAGATTTCTTTGAAAACTACAGACCATTACTTTTAAGAAAAACCTACAAAAATCCATTTTCTTTCGAGAGTAGCCCCTACTCCAGATAACTCTTGTTTGAAAAGAGATGGAAACTTGTACAGTAAAGCTTCTAGTTGATTGGGGCGAACAGTCGGAACAACCTTCTGTGCATATGACCAAATATAGTCAAGACTAGCACCGAAGGGATGAACGTGCAGAAACGTGGAAATAATAGCAATTAAACGTGCTTCATTTTCATTTATCTTAAGTTCATCCGTTCCTCCCTGATCTATCACAACTTGATTGTTTTGCAAAGCACGAACGCTACTACTGCTGTCACAATTATCTACGATCTCTTTATTTTTTGTGGATATTTCACCATTTGTTAGAAGAGAATAATTGTTGGCATTTTCTTTATGATTGACTGATGGGACAGTTGAATTGAGATTTTCTTGTGGCAGTGTGCTGTCACCGTTGCATAAATTTTTATTTGCAGATCTTCCCGTTTCCTTCACTTGCTACATTAAACAATACAGATTTCCATTATACCCTTAAGAAATTTAACTAGTATAAAATATAATGACTACTAAACACAGATGGAAAATAGTGATATACAGCTCTCGAAATAGTAAATAGTAATATAGTTTGTCAATCATAAAATAGTTTACCTGTTGTAGTATACGAATTTGTTGATCTTTCATCTCCAGTTCAGTCTTTAAGTCAACTTTTATTAAATCTACTTCATTTTTCGATGCTTCCAATTGACAGCGCAGAGCATCATTTTCCTCCTATAGAATGAGATTTTTCTATTATCATTAATTAATTGAATCATATGCGATGCGCCAGAGCCAGAATATTCAAAGTGACATAATTATTATGAAATTATAAATGGGCAGGTCCATATAATTTATACTTTTGCAGTACCTATGTGAATTAATGTATATTGGCATGCAATTTTTTGTTCATGAATTCATCCCATTAAAAATATGGTGTTATGTTAATAGCAACTTCATATAGTACTTCATAATAATGTAGCCAATATAGATCGTCATTGTCGTCATATACTAAGTTTCCTATTACCACTGCGCCTAAAAATATGAAAATAATTGGAAAAATCTACCTTCAGTTGATTCACTGTTTTATCATCCAGCCTTCTCTTTTTAGCACATGAAGAACCATTATTTTCAGCTTCTGAGTCAACATCCGACAAATCCATTTCTTCATCATTTCTTTCATTTAAAGCTTCTTCCAATTGTATATTTTTTATTTCCTGTCACATATAAATAAGCGATGATAGCACGAACGCTTACTCGTAAATAGGAAAAATGAAAACATAATATAAGGTGAGCAGGATAAAATTACACTAACCGCGGCTTGTTTTCTCCAGTTGTCAATGTTCTTTCTCTGAGCTTTTGTAAAATGATCCCAGACTTTCTTATGGCACGCTGCAATAAATACTTTTTCAATTTGGCTGACTGAAAATTTTAAAAGAATTATAGAATAATTATATTACAATAATTTTGGACCAATATGTAAATGTATGCATTGACAAAAGAGAAGACTGAAGCTCACATTGCATTAACAGTCCCTGCATTCTTTGTAGCATCAAATCTTTAGCCTTCTGCAATTCTTCTTCATACTGAGCTCTTTCATTCAAAAGTCTACGAACGTGGGAATTTGTAGATTGAATCATGGAATAGAAGGTATTTGCATTTCTTTTAACGCAATCTCCTCGGTCTAGCCATGTAATTAAAACCTGGACGGCTTTGATAAAACTTTCATCTGCAAACGAGAGTGTACATGCATAAGTACCAATATATGTGGAAACGTTCACCTTTTCGGGCGCATGCAAATGAGTATTCTCTGGAAAACGACAATGTATATATATCTACCTTTGAGTTTTTCTGCGACATTTAAAGCCTCGTGTTCGGAGTAATGGACGACAGGAGGTGGACTAGGCGGAAGTAATCTTTCCTGTTCGATTCTGACGCGGTGGCGTTGTTCTCTCATTAATTGTCTTTGTCGACATTCCCATTCATAAAGGTCATCTCTAGCTTGAGCATAATCTACGTGCAGTCTTCCAATATTAGCAGCATCACTATTACTACCAATGCGAACTCTGTACCCTGACAAATATATAGCATGTTCAACGTATGAATCAAGTTCGAAGCGTATATGGCAAAAGTTTTTCTTGCTCATGCGAATTGTAGTGATCTCTCCACATCTTTCAAAAATTTCTCTGATTATTTCATCGGTAACATTTTCAGGTAATCCTCCAACGAAAACAGTTCTGCATCCTGGGGGGATTTCCCTTGTCGTCGGTGGAGGAGCAGATGGATTTGGGGGGAATAAGGTGCAAGATTTACAATGAATGATTTCTTTTGTTTGTTGAGGTTGTTGAGGAAGATTGTGAATGCCAGCGGCTGGAGAAACGCCGACATTCATACCCGGTGAGCCTGCTGTGGGAGTTGTAGTATTGGGAATAGTTGGGATTGTCAGTGCAGGATTATTGTTTGGATTGGGGACGTTGACAATGGTGTGTCCATGAGCATGGTTCATATCCTGTCCATTGACAGCACTAATGATTCCGTAGAGCATATTCGGTTCTATCAAAGGAGGTGGTATTCCCATTCCCATTACTGGATAGCTCATACCGGGCATATTAGGGAGCATTGGATTTGGCCAATTTAAATGATTCGGAGAGGGTCCGTGGGATGGATGAGGTGATATTGGTGACGGCGGCCTGTGGCTCAAACTGTGAGCGATGCATTTATCTTTCCCATCGTCAGAAGAATCAGGGGAAACCATCTTTTTCTGTTGTGGAGGGGGCTGCGGAGCTATTGAAGCCGCTGTCATGATTGGTACTCCAATTCCTATTCCCACCGGTCCGCCCACTAGTCAATGTAAATAATTAATCATATTAGTTGCTCCTACTTGCATGTCTGTACATCATTTATTGCATGCAGTGTTAAAAGTAAGTTTACTATTGACTGTATATGCCATGCATATTTTATGTATTGTGGTACACTCACAAAGCATACCTGCACCATGGGCTGCCACCATCCCAATGGGCAACGGACCCAGTGAGACTCCTGGATGATGATGCGCTGGATCTGAAAATACATAAACGATGTGAGAAATAAATAAACAATAACCTCTCTCTACCCTGTACCTATGCTCCTAAGTTCAACTAATGAATTGTTCAGTTCATGATTCTCGAAAGAACATTGTGGCACACAGGACAAGTAATTACATTACGGGCCACAATTACTTACTACTGCAAATCCTAAATTCATTTACAACTGGCAAAGCTCCAACAGTCTTTCAGCTTTGTTTCCCCACCATTTGACGTTAACTTTATCACACCACGAAGAAGATAAACTACAACATGATATCATTCAATTGAAACCTATAAATTTTTAAGTTATCTGCTTTTCTTTTCTTTAAGCTGCTTTTCTTTTCTTTAAGTAATCTGCTTTTCATGAAAAGAGGGAGAAATGAAAAATTAGTTGTTAAAGGCTAGGTAATTATTTGAAAAGCTCAGGGTAAACTTTCTTTCAAACGGAGCAAAACATACATAGCAGGAGGATTAATTTGTTAGAGAAAGTTGAGATTGAGAAGATTTGTGAGATAAAATGAAGAGACGTAATAAACTTACTCATAGTTTGTGGCAGAGCGTTCTTTGTAGTCCTACGCAATAAGACAGGTAGCTGTAGAGTTGCCGAAAGACAAGAATGCCGTAAGTAAATCGAATGGGTATGCGGGAGTTATCTTTTGATGTTCTTGTAGTTCACGTTCACAAAAGGAAGGAACAGCAACATGATTGTGGTGGATTGTACTATTTGTACTATGTTGAATTAAATGTCGGGATGGATTTTGTTGTAGTATGTGAAGAAACGGCGAAATAAAAGTGAATTAGGTTGTAGAAGGACAGGACAGGAAGGCTCCCTAGTTCCGAGGAGGAAATTCCTGCCTTAAAAATTCTCCCTTTTCATCCTCCTCGCAGTCATCGTCATATCCCGATTTCCAATCTAAAAATAGAAAATTTAATACATGAGAAGCTGGAAGGAGCACATCTTGCTGAGACGAAGACCACCTAAATTACTATAGGTATGCAGGATGTATAAGTAATACATATTATGCAGAAATTCCTGCCTACTACCGTTATATTATGTATTGCGAAGTCCCATTTAGTATTCAGGATATACCTTACAGAGTTAGCGGAGGAAAACGTACCTAGATATAATCTTCTCTGTTTGTAAGTTACCGAATGTAAGAAAAGGGAAATTACTGCTTGTTCTCTAGTTACACTTGCAACACCGAAGCTGTAAGAGTGAGTGTCGAGAAAATCTTGTTGAAGTAGTTCGCAAGCCTTCATTGCCAGCACAGCACATTTTAGTGAATGCATAGCTATTTGTCTTGTGTTGTGTGTAGCAGTCAAGTATTTCTATCAACATTAAATGTGTTGCTCAACTTACAATCTACTTGAACATAATACACTGTGCTAGAAGAACAAGCGGTATGCATAAGACGAAACGAGATTGAAGAAAACAGTTCAATATTTGATAGTGTACAGGAGGAGTTTTACCGTTGATTCTTACCTAACTATATCAGTAAGAGCACTGGGAGTGACTGAACTAACTAAACTAAAAGAGAACCGATTGTGACTGTGACCGGAGCAATTCCAACATCCAGGGCAATGTAATATCATCATAAGGCTCACAGAGATTTTAATACCATTTGTATGCTACTAATATTATATCTCGAATCCACATCCTATCAAGTTTGTTCTGCAGGCGAGATAACACGAAAGTACGCAACCTTGTTCCGAGAAAATAAGACAGAAACAAACAGAGGGAAGCCAACTAACAAAGTGAGAAATCACAGTATGTCTGACAGACAGACACACAAGAAACACACTGTCCAATCCAACACACATGAGCAAAGACATTCTCAAGAGGCTCTAGTCACATCAAGAATGTAAATGTAAACTAACACCAACTAGGGCAAAGTTTGTTTTTCTACACTTTGTGATCTCTATAATAAAATCCCCTTGTAAAAAAACCATCTTCGCTAATACCATATCCATATAGCACATATTACATATGTACATATTATTTGGCACTGTTATATCACCAGTATTATGTAATAGTCTGTCTGAGACGCGACGAATCGCATAATAGGCAGAAAAAACCCTGTCGTCTTCCATGAACTTCTCCTTTCTGACAAAAAATCAACTGCAACTACAATTTCTATTTATTTTACTATCCCAGAAGAGATTATTGGACTAAAACCATTCTTCCATGTCTGGAAACTTTTGGAAGATCTTCTGAATTTTGTTGACATGGGAAATAACATTGGATCCTGGGAGGCATACATTGCCATTAAGGATGGCGACCCTTCCCGACTGACAACTCTTATTTCGGGTAAAATAAATCCGAATGTCAGATTTAGGGGTGAGACTTTGTTAACAACGGCTATCACAAAGAATTTGCCAGGCATTGTAAAACTTTTATTAAGCAAGGGAGCGAACCCTAATCGAAAAAGTAAACAAAACGGAAGAAATGAAACTCCTTTAATCACTGCCACTCGCTACAAAAATTTTGAAATCGTTCGCATGTTAATGGAGAATGGAGCGGACTTAAAAGGAACTAATTTTTATGGGTAAGTCGTAGTTTCTCAGCTTGACTGACTCTGTGTTTACACAATAAATATTTTTTCATGATCCCCGAGAAGGACATGAGGAGCATGTGATATAAGTACTAGTGAAGGTGGTACTACTACCACTACCACCACCACCTAATGTGCTATATCAGACTGGCACTGCAGGAGAGGAATCTAACAACTTTTCTAATGCCCAACTACATAAGTAAATGTTTTGTTTACACAGACACGATGCGATTTTTCAAGCTGTCGTAGAAAATGCTTTCGAGATACTGGAATTTTTCCTTGAAAATATGACTCATGGAAGCTCTTCACACAAAACAAAGGATGTCTGCCCTTTTCTAACAGCTTTGAGAGATTCCTCGATATTCCCTATGAAAAATCAATGTCTTCTTACGCTTCTCAGATATAACTATAGGTGTAAATGTCTGATAGCCAAAAGTCTTTTCATAAGTGACATAGAAGAGTATGAGCAGCATAAAAGACTATACGAATCCATTATTTCCAACTCGGATACTCTTAGTTGGATTTACCTTTCGCATTGTTCACGAATTCATTACATGTGTCGCTTTAGACACACTGAAATGACATTCTCAATTACAGGGCCCATGAAATTGGCCAACTTGGCTAGGATTTCCATAAGAGAAACTATCTCTAAGGCGGCTATGCAAAGAAATGGCAATTTCGCAGGGCTTGTAAAAAAACTCCCGCTGCCTCCAATCACAATTGAATTTCTTTTACTGAAAGATATCTCCAAAATTATTACGTTCCATTACAAAAGCACTAATGATGATGGCAGCAGCAACATTTACAATTATTATTGTTTTATTCTCTAATTATGATAATACTATGCAAACGTGGTTCGTAGAAAGAATTAGGAAGGATCAGAATTTCCAAGTGGAATTATGTACATTGACTACGGTTATCTTATAAGTAAACTTGTATGTAGCATTTTACTTCGAATCAGGTAACTTTTTTGCACTTAAAGCTGGAGTAAAAGATATCCAGGTACAATTTTAATTAATACACATTACTAAATCCCCTAAATTGGAAGAGCGCAGCGTGCGACACATTTCTTTATCCTCTACTGCGACACTTATTCCAAATTCGATTATTTATAAACACTGATAATGCGGATAGCAAGTTGTCCGCAACTCAAGGGTTACTCGTCGCCCGAAGATCCCTTAGAAAACCTTTTTAGAAGCTCCTGATCATCCAATTATAACTTTTTTAACTTTAACTTGT
>JABASI010006147.1:0-11246 GCA_019776505.1 Tomocerus nigrus
CTATATGCGTCATTTTGGGTATAGGGACATATACATGAAAGTTGTGTAACTTTTTAAGGGCTATCCAGCCCGCATAGTTATTCCTTAGTGTATATCATCCTTTCGTCGATTTTATCAAAATATATTTATTCCAAACAATAACCTCACACAAATGCACAAATGTCCCCGAGAAAGTAAGTTGAAATTAAATTCTTCCGGTCACAGATTGTAAGACTAACAACTAAATATCAGTATTATATATATACACAGTTGACACAGTTGACAGTATACTTTAAAATTCAAAATTATAAATTATAAAAGAAATACTGTGGTAAGTCTGTATTTGTGTAGGCCATTGGTGGATGTTATTCATTAAATTGATTATTGAAATAATAATAACGAATTTATTTTATTGATAAGGTAAGAAGTCTCGAACACGAAAAGGCCATCACAAAGAAAGGACCAAAATAACGAAAACCAATGTACGCGTAAAGCCAAATCCATTTCTGTGTTCGAGTTAACTACGTTTACTATATAGCTATTTTATATAGGTAGCTATATTCATATACTCTCGACAACATCGCTTTTAATTGATTTTTATTGAATTTTTGTCAACAATAGGCAGACAACAGTGATTACTGTGCTGTGTGTCATCAAATAGGCGAAGTGATGATGTGTGATGGATGTCCAAAGTCATATCATGCTGTTTGCGTTGACGAAAATTTAGAAGACTTCGAAGACTTTCCGACAGGAGATTGGTTTTGCCCGCAGTGCACAAACAACTCCAATTCCAATACGGATGTGCAAAATAATTCCGTAGTACCATGTGAAATTGTTAAATACTAGTGCCATCCTACCTAACGTAAAAGTGTTGGTTAATCTGTAATAATTTAATAGTACCTACCGTGCACCTCCCTAATTTATTAGTTCACAGTTCACATGCTAGTTGGGATGTTATTAAACAGTTACGATAATTCGATACGACATACGATAAAGTATCAAATTATCGTAACTGTATGATTTAGGTATGATTTAATTATTAGCTGTAATACACAAGTAAAATCTAATTAATTTTGTACATAAGTCAATAATCATTATCATGGGTGTCTTTTTTGTGCCATTTCTCTTCGAAGTCTGTCTTGTAATTGTTAAATAGAGTTAGAAACATGAAATCAGTACCTATAAATGTTTTTACATAGTTTAGGGTTGCTAGTGGCTAAAATACCACTGGTTACTGTGACCTGTAATAATTTTTTTCTGTAGCCTCTGTCTGTAAACAGTTCTAATAATGAATAGTCATAATAATTTAGTCATTAGTTTTATGTTTTTGAAAACAGGGCCGCAGCCAGACTACAAAAATTCAAGAAAAATGCGAATTTTTTGGAAAAAGAAAGTGAATAATATTTTTGAAGTACCATGCTTGGCATCTAACGTGCTATTTTTCATTCATTTTTTACTCAAAATTTTTCTCATGAATTTCTATTTCTAAAAGTAGTATAAAAGTTGAGCCCAAATTTCTTTTTGGCTGAAACCCTGTTAAAAATGGCATATCGACAAGGACATAAATACATAGGTAGTGTCTAGAGTTTAGATATTCATTTGCTACAGAAGCAAAATATATTTTTGTAATGCTGTCTCAATTTAGTGGAGGCTGCACAGTATACCATCCAGTTAATAGATGAATTAATCATTGTTGCGATTAGCATTAAAATTCCTGCAATTCCAAATGCCTTCTCGAAAACTGTTAAACTCATTATCCATAGAATATTAGGGAAACAGAAAAGAAACACATAAATAAACACAATTGATATAGTTAAATTTGTTAGCCCATCTTGATTACGTGGCACATCTCTCTTAGTTTCTTGTAATTCCATTCTATTAACGGCGGTATGTCGTACCTTTAGGAAAAAATAGTAATGGTATTTTAGGCATTATAATGACAAAATGATTTTGAAGAAAATATTCACAGATATACATGATGTCCATTGTCCATCATTATTATCCATGTAATGTGTATTAACCTTTTTAATGATGACGATGTTAAATGGGACAACGATTAAAGCGGAAATTACAAACTCAACTATATGGGACAGTGTTACTGAAGTGTGCAACGTATAAGTTGAATCCTTTAGCAAGTCTTCCGGCTTCAAAATCATTTGAATAAAGTAGCAAATATTTGAAAATATTGTTAACGTTATGATGGCTACAATCGTTAGAACGAGTTTCCGCTTGTTCCAGAAGGTCAGATGAGTTAGCGGGTGACAAACAGCAGAATACCTTTTTTAAAAAGAGTTATCACAATAATATATTTTATATTATTAAGTATAAACAACAAAAAAAAACAATTTGTAAACCAACATAAAAATATCAATGTTTAATTTTAGCTTTAAAGAAATGTATTATTAACTAAAATTCGACATTTCTTTTAAAATTTTCATAACCTTTCAATTGTTAGAAAGACGGTAAACCAAGCCGAGCTACTTCTCCCTAAAAATAAAGCATTTCAAAAATTGTTATCAATATTGTGGTAAGAAATACCTGCTTAATTTCAATTTAGTATCCAAATGTAATAATAATTTAAACTTTAAACAATCGAAACATGCCATTTTTATAATAGAAGCATGTGGTTTAAAGGGAACCAAACCTAAAACTTTAATGTCTGTTTGAAACTTACCAATAAAACTCATAATTGCACTCTTGCCTATGATAGAATGAAAGAAAATGTAGCTGACAAAAATAGACAGGACTACAACAAGGTCTGACAGTGTAAGGCCGAAAAGAATACATTTAAAAGTTTGTGGCATTGGCACTTTTACAATAATGAGCAATGTAATACTGTTTGTCACGACACCAATAATACCTAAAGGAATAATTAATATCACTAAAAATATCCCTAAACTTTCGTTAAAACTGTAGGATATTTCTTGGAAATATAATGTCCGATTTTGGTTACTTTCGATGGAAGTTTCCATTTTGACACAAAAGCGGTCAGATTGAGTGAAATAAATATTACAAGATAAATATGTAGCACATAGTTATTTGCACCAACTTGTCCTGTCTCAATGATGAAACTATTTTTAAAAGAGTTGAATGTTATTTAGGCATAGAAAGTGAAATACAGTGTAATGGTTGAAGGTTGCGTGAAACAGAGATGCGTGATTATTCTGATTATACATCTAAAAGAATATGCAAATTTTTATAACATTCAAACATGTAGTATTTTTATCCAGGCCAGGCAGAAGTGTACCTTCTGCGTAATATTTCTTATTATGGAAAATATTATAAATTCTTGTTTGCATAATTTATTAACACAAAATTATCACACAAATGTTAACAAAATGCTAATTAAACGTAATAAATAAAACATGCCAAGTATAATGTACGTGTATAGTATGGGTGTTAGTATGAGACTAGGGATACATTTACTACATTAGCTATTAGCTGAATCAGCCCCAATGAATAAATATCAATGAATGACTAAAGTTGTAAGGCTGAAGGCTAATTAAAATTTTAAATGCTATTAAATATAATCTACATTCTCATATCTCATAATATATAAGACAAAATGGAGTTTGGACTTTTGGAGTGGGGTTTGTTTAGTAGTAGAAATATATTCCTGTACTTACAATGTACTTTTATTAGTCGTCCGGAATAATTTATTGTGATGCTTAAAAAACTTAATTAGGGTTGTACTATATAAATTATCGGGGCTTGTGTGTGTGTTCCAAGTTCCAAAGCATTATAACCCGTGCCCGCCGTGTGTGAACGGATCCTGTAGGAAAAAAAATGTTTTCATATGCAGTTATAATAGTAAAGTTTATTTTAATGAACCTACGTATGGCCCCATATACATATCCGTCTCATGATTATTACTTATTGTTGTGCATCCTATGTTTTCTAAATATTTATTCTTTGGCTTCTAGAGTAATACTATGCCATCATTTGAGACGAATCGTGACAGGTATATTTTAACAGTCTGCTTGAATTTTATCAAAACGGTTATACATTTCTGTGGCAGCTGATATTCTAAAGAAAAGCAAATAGTACTGGAAAGGATTCCAATGAATAACAGAGAAAACACACTTTTGAAAGCACTTAATGAAAATGGTCTGTTCTCGGAAGAAACTTCGTGTTGGGGAATTGTCCCTGTATGTTTTTCCCAGCATTCATGGTTACTTTTTTGATTGAAAATGTTCTGTGGATTTTTATCAATAGTTATACAATGGAATATAATTAAATTTAGATAATGAAGCATGTGAATGTTGTATTTAGACCAAATACTGTAGAATCCCATTTCATGGATGCGAGAATACACAGAATGAAACTGTTCGGAATAATCTGTTTCAGAGATGGCCAACCCAATTTTCATGGGCAGTTCAAAATTAGAATATTGTTTCTTGACAACAAATACGTCCTGGGTCGTTTCCATTAAATTAGCAAAGTAATCCGATTTAGATTTAAAACTTAAATATGAAAAATCCGAGGGCATTTGGAATGATCGCTCCATTTTCATTTTCAGCCCAATGTCCAACTTGTTTCTGTAGGCTGCAGCAAGTGCTCCGTCTCCAACTGCTGCAAAATTCATTCTATTTAATATTCGTTTGTACAATTCAACTTCTTTTTTGCCGACGCTTTTGAATTTTATATAATCTGAAATAAGGTTTTTGGCAATGGAGAAAGTTTCGTAGGTTCCAGTTTTTGAGTCTAAAATTTTATGAAGGTCTGTTGAAATTAATGGGAAAGATTTTGTTGCTAATAACTCTTGAAGGGAATTTGGTGCAGAAGGCTCAGTCGTCTTTGTAAGAAACGAGAATAATGTCCCGTTGTAAGATCCACTTAAAACAACACAGCAAATTAGCCAAATTCCAAGCAGAAATTTTATTGCTTGGGATTTTGTCCTTCGAAAAAATAACTTAAGTGCTAAATCCGTCGGATTTTGTTCAATTAGTGGCCCTGTCAGTAAAAATATAATGATAAAAATCGATGAACTGGTTTTGTAAACATTTCCAAAAACTTTCTGGGATATGTTAGATAGACTCCAAATTGTTAAAATTAAAAATACGACGGAAATAAAGCAAAGAACCCAAATGGAAATGTCAAACGGTTTTGCAAGCTCAGTAAATGTCGGCGGTCGTGTCTTGTTCATTATCAACACGAAGGTAAAGGGTTCAAAAATGAATCCATTAGGAATCCAATGAAGTTTCTCCTGTTTCGCTTCACGTTCTCGGGTAGGCAATATAATATTATGGAGAAATGACTGTCTGATGCAGTCTGTGCTATTTGAAGATAATTTACTAGAATCTGAGACCAGCGTGGCATTTAAATATTTCAATACCAAAAGAAATGCACAAAGTCTCTGTTCTCCATAAAAGGATGCTCCTAATCGGTCACATGCTTCTCCTTGTCCTGTTTGCAACCCATCCCTGTCTGGAAAATATATTTGTCTTCCGAAAAGATTTTGTCTTTTATAAATGATCTGATCTGTCATTATTACTATCAAATTATGAATATGTACACCTGGACGAAGTAATTTTACAATAAATTTAGGTTACGATATTTCACCCTGATTAATTTTTTAAGTAGGTTATTGACAGTTTTACTCCATTTTCGATTGGAGCGGAAGTAATTTTCAGTTGGAGAGAATGATGTTTCAACATTTTGAAAATATATTTAGGAATTAACAACTAGAGAACGATTATCTAGCATGTACAATTGTTATTGTCAAATCTAGAAGAAATTAGTTTTTCATTCGCGTTACTAGTACAAAACTTAGAATATTTATATACGTATCGGGTTATATTTAGTAGCCCGGAAAGAATTGGTGGCATCCATCCATCTACAGATATCACATGTGGTCAGTCACCGGTCAGTGCTATTAACGAGAAAAATAAATAAACACGCAACCACAGTCAAACAATAGTTTGCAGAATTTTCCAAGTGTACCTATACATAATTTACAATTTACGCCAGCAAAAGTTGCTAAATGTAATACCGTAGTATGCGTGCGTGGCAGGCACTTATTCTTAACAAAAGTAAACTAAGAAGTAATATTTTGTTAACTGTACATCTTTTCTATTGTGTAAAATACAAATATGTAATATAATACTTCACAAAGCGTTTTTGCAAGACATTTGGCCCGTCATGGCTTTTTGAGTGAAAATGTATCCTGTATATTTTTAAATAGTAAATAATTGCAGCAATAGATACTTTTCAAAATAAATGGGTTGAATGAAGAAACTTACATTAATTAGTGATAGTCATGTAGTCATATTATGGGCCTTTAAAAAATGTAATCTACGTCAGAAATTATAACCAGAATAGTAAAGGAATTTTCTGAAATGAATACTGTGTAGTAAAATGGTCCATAAAAATACTTACCCAGCTCTAATAAAATAATTTCTATGCAATTCACAGGGATCTATTCGAATCGAAATGTTTTAATTTAAGGAATGATTTTANTGTAGTAAAATGGTCCATAAAAATACTTACCCAGCTCTAATAAAATAATTTCTATGCAATTCACAGGGATCTATTCGAATCGAAATGTTTTAATTTAAGGAATGATTTTATTGAACTAATTCTTATAAGTTGGCATTAATATAATTAAACAATCAACAGAATTAAATCAGTGTGTAATTAACGCTACAGCATCAAAATTAAATGTTTTCAAACAAACAAAAACAAAAAACCGTTTACAGCACAGAAAATACAGACTAATAATTACAGGAATTCGAAACCAGGCAAATCAATTCCTATGCAAACGAATTTTCATCGCTGAACCGCTGAATGGTTATTTTTTCTTTTTCAACAACAGGAAAGCTTCGTACTTCGTATTGTTTGAACGCCAAAGCAGGAATGGAATGAAAATAGTAAATACACTCATAATAGCAAACGCAGCCCACTCCATCTGCAAAACAAAGTAAATGATTTATTTATTATCAATTAACTATTAATTAAACATAGGTAAACATATTAACAAAATTTTGAATATCGAACTATAAAATTACCGGATAACGAGAGACTTTTCTGTCGTAATCCCTGAAAGAGGAGATGTATCCTTCTCCGGGTTCAGTAGACCATCCTTGGATAACCTATAGAGGTATTTGAAAAATATTATCAAAATTGAAAATAGCGTCAAACGTTTATTTTTATTTGTTGTTTGCACGTTTTATGCGTTTTTTAACGAAGGAGTTAGAAGGGAGTACCTCTTGGGACTCGTCTCCGGATGTGTAAGAGATTTGAGCGGCGGTGAAATTGTAGTAACCCACATTAATAGGACGTACAACGAGAGTATGCGTTACATTGTTCTGCGGAGGAATTCTTCCAAAATTAACTTCCACTTGTCCGGAAACAATTTCAAAATCCGGGTTGAAAGTGCTATCTCTAAGTTGTACATCATTTGCTGCTTCATCTCCAACATTGAATACACTATATTTGACCACAAGATCCATGTTCTCAACGATAATCTTGTTCAACAGCTTCTTTGTCACCAAAAGCCGGGCAGGGTGGTCTTCATCAGGGATCTCCAGAGCTGACCGTGAGAATGAGTAAGGTTTTGATGCCCATATCACAGACAACAAGCAGACAACTATAAAGATTGAACCCGACCTCATTTTCACTGCTCAAACGTTCTGAAATGAATAAAATTCTCGTTGCAATGGTCCCTAACGTTAGTACACTATAAGAAACAGTTAACCAGCGATGCAGTTGGGTGGGTTGGGTGAGTTGGGTCAAATGAATGAATAATGAAAACTACGCAGACAAAGGAAACAATTTGGTCACATTTCTTATTTCCCGCATTTCTACTTACGCGCCGGGCATATCGATGCTGTGATGTGATGATGTGATTGTGATGCGTCATGTGAAGATAAAATAGGTGCACAATCGCTAATCGGCAATCCGAATAGGAACCGGAACCCTTTCTTGATTTTTACCCACCACCATGCACCAGCTTCACTTTGTTGTTTTCGGTTAGGATAGGAGTTAGAAGAGTAGGAGTCCAGCAGAGCCCGATGCGTATCCGTTCGATAAATAGAGGTTATGTAAGGAATTTGGGTTTTCCTGTTTCAATTCCCTTCCAACAAACAAACGGATAAAAGTTCACCAATCGCCATAATATTATGCTATGGTAGCCGAAAGTGTTAACAAGAGAATATTTTATATTCTTATCAAGAATTATTTTCTCTTTTCAATGTAACGAGAATTGCTGAGTTAGAAAACTAACAATCAATCACTTTAGGTACTTACTATCTAATGACTTAATGACAGTAATGACCAGTTAGTATTTACTAGTATAAAGACTAGTATAAAGTTAGTATCAGTGCGCGGGTTAGCAATCATGAAAATATTATAAGCATGAATAATTACTATCAAACAGTTGTCACTGTCTACACAAATAATACAATGGCAGACACAGCCATCTGACTTACAAACACCATTCAATTAAATCAATTACTAACATCACAGTCACACTAATTAGACTATTACACTAATCACATAACATTAGAACGCATACGATGTCATCCGCATAATGTTTCACTTATCAATGGACTTATATCTTTGTCGTTCCGCTATTCGGTGCCATATATTATACAATGCCAGGTCTTAATACAGACAACAGAATTATTTTCACTTCTACTTTAGCACAATAGAAATTAAGGGGACATGTTGACACAGAAGACTATTCGAATTTTTGGAAAATGTTTACAGTTTTGTTTCTTAGTTCATGGTTTACCTTATCAATGGGACAAATCCAAAAGGGAAATCAGTTTAACGCTCAATAAAAAGGCATGGGCATTATATTGGATGGTCAGTGTGGAAAATATCGCTATGATAGTTTACATGTTTTGCATGCTTCATTCAGAATTAAAAAACCCAACAAAAGAAGTAGTGGATCTGCTTTGGATTGTCATTTGGACATTATCCCCCATCTGGGGATTAATTTGCCGAATCAGTACCTACCAAAAACGCGGTGAAATTGCCTCATTTTTCCAAAAACTGCTCTCATTAGACGAGCAATTCGAAGGTAGGTGCCCAAAAATTCTTTAATATGTAGATATCAATTTATTTTTTCAAAAAACAATAAATATAGTAATACTGAGGCAGTTTGAAAACCAATTAAAGCCTAGTTGTAATAATGACAAATAATTATTCCCTATTTTTTATTTCCTAGGAAAATTATTTTCAAATCTGGAAAACGAAGAGAAATTAACTGCCATCGGCAAAGTTTTGATAATGACGATGTTTTCTCTTTTGAGTTACGTCTCTGCGTCCACTTTTATTTTCCTCGTTATTCCTATGAAAAAGCAGTACCTATACTCTCATCTTCCTCACGAACAGCAAACTATCTTTTCACTTTTCATTTTTGCCCTACTAGAATTTCATCAAAGAATCTCTCAGGGAGGACCTGTTGTATTCAGTTTTAATTTGTTTTTCGTTTACATGATGTCGTCAACTTATTGGGCAAATATTTTAAGGTAAATATTATTTTTCGGTGTTAGAGAATTGCTACCAGATTTTTATTTCAAGATATATTAATTTAATTTCTTGAAAGACAAAAATTATGATTATCATTAAATACAATTAAATCCTAATAATTATGCAGAATTCGAATATAAATATATATAAATAATTTGTTTCAAAAATTTCAGACTTGAGAAGACAACTGTGAATGAAAAGATAAGCAAGTTCAAAAAGTTACAAGTTCTTAATGTCTATCATTCTCACTGTACAATTTCATCGCTAATGCCATCCCATTTGACTGTGATAGCCATTTTCATTACAATGTGCTCAGTCGCAGCCATTCGACTTCATAGTATTGTACCAATGAAGAAATTCTTCGCATTTCCATTATTTGCGAATAACTTGACTGTAATGGTTACAATACTTATGCTATGTGCTGCTAAAGTTCAGAAATCTTCTGAGAACTGTTTGGAATCGATAACAAAATCCCCTGTAGACGTTGGACGTAAAATTGCTCTAAAACAGATGAAAGCTCTGCAAACCTTTGGAATTCGTGTTGGTATTTTGCGAAAAATAAAGCATCTCTCCATTATGATGTACTACGTATTCCTCTCCAATTACATCACGTCCCTTTTGGTGGCAATACCAGCGGCTGCGTTTTCGTCATAGCTAAGAAAATTACAAAAACGAAGTCAAATGTATTGATTTACAGTTTTCAGTTAGATGTAAACTTGAAATTGCCGTGTCTTCTCAAAATTAAATGTAGGTACTTACCTATATATGCAAAATGTAAGCGGCAATAAACTACACGGAATAAAAACAGGCTCAATGTTATGGCATTATTTTATTTCAAAAAAGTGACAATAATGTAACAATGAAAGAGCGCCATGTATTTATTAATTCCTTGATGTCCGAAAAGTAATTCCCAATTTATGATTCAAATCGCATTTCAATTTGTCGGAAATTGACTACAGAAACGATTAGATTACAGCAGAAACAATCAAACCGAATTTATAGAATGGCATGCATATTTTCTGAAATTCATTGTCTAGTTTTACGTCAATTAATTGCAATATAATTATTTTCCCCGAATAGTCTTGAGAGTTGTTCATCTTGTTTGTCATTTAATATCAAATGAAATTATTTGACTATATAGTATTGGCCAATAAATTATTTCATTTGATTTGCGCATACTATTATAATATAAATAATAGCTAATATAATTAGTTATATTAGTATATATAGCACTTCATCAGTAGCTCTCAAGCGCTATAAGCGTACCTACTGGTCAATACACAAACAATATAATATTATGCATGCGGATCAATATAATATCCAGAACGAACGATACGAAGACTTAATTGTAGGTAGGACAGAAACAGTAACAATTCGCTCGCAATTTTAAGAAGCCACGGAAATGCGGTGATTTGGGGTTGTCTACACTAGTCGCTCAAATGCATCATCACCAGGCAATTTTATTCAATGCTATAATATTCATAGCTTTATTAATACCTAATTCAAACAGTTTCCTCAGAATTGCACGATTTATAGTTATACTCTGGGAATTCCGTATTATTTGACAAAAAACCGCCCTCTAACATTTGTAAGAAATCATTCCAAATAATAAACAGTCAAAACCATAGCTTCGTATATGAATTAAATAATTTGCATACGAAGTACTCCGTCCGTATACACCGCTTCTGACTTCGTATATGAATTACGTACGCCGTATACGAAGCCGAAATTTGCCATTTCCAAAAGAATTCAGTTTTTTAGAAGCAAAATTTTTTTATTTGATTTAACAC
>JABASI010006148.1:0-11245 GCA_019776505.1 Tomocerus nigrus
CCTTGTTGGACCTGAAGCCGACGACCACAAGAAGTGAACTGAGCTCTTCTTCCCTTCCGTCCTTCCTTTTACTGCAACCTGCATTGAACGTTGAACAAACGTCGCGCTGCGCTAGCGCTGTATTGCGCAGAATGTTTCTCCTACCTCCCCCCGCAGGTTGTAAAGGTAGTGCACTGTACTGTACGTAATAATACGTGACAAAGAATTGATTTTAATAATAATAAATTAACAAAAATGTTTTGCCCAAATTGACTTATGACTTACGATGTTTGGGAGAAAAGTGGTCAATTTGGGGGTACTGAGCCGGCGTAGGTCGTTTGGCTGGTTGGGTTTAGGCTTAGGACGTTGGACGTACTTAGGACGTCTGGGCCTGCCCCCTGAACCTGCATCTCAGGTATTCCTAAGTGTGCCATTTACTTGTCAATAGGTAGTCGCAGGTACATTGTACATACATAAAATCCAAAATTGAGTTTTAAACTTGACATTCATTTACTTAATTGCTAGTTTTTACCTGGGTGAACTAATTACATTTATGTAAATATGTTATGCTTGTAAGAGAGCCTACATAAAAGTGAGAACCTTTCTTTTGACAAAAGATGAATTTACTACCTACAGCACCAAATGCGTGAACAAATGCATCCTACACAGCTTTTGTATACAAAGTTTATGGTGTGGGTGTGATGACTAAACTAGATTATTGGAAGTGAAAGGTTATATTAAAATGGGTGAAAGGTTGGAAAGCTATCACTATCGTGTTCATGCCAACCTTTAACCATATTAACCTGATCAAGGTTGAATGTCATTTCAAATGTGATTTCAAATAGCTTTATAATTGCCCATTTGCCCCTGCCCGGCTGACATTTGCAATTGTCTTATCTCATGATTACTAATACTGCTGAACTGGGAAATCTCATTGTGTGCTCCAGTTTCCTTTCTGTATGTTTATTGTGTCAACCAGTTCAGTTGCTGATCATGATTTCTGATTCGTCCCTCTCTTAGTGCTATTAAAAATGAAGATTGGAGCTATACAATGCTTTATGGTGTTAGCCTCAGTAGTTTCCAAAGTTAATGTAAATGCTGAAAGAAGAAAGGAACTGCAAGTATTCAAAGACATAAAGTTCCCGAACTACAATGCTCAACAAATCAAAATTGTTGATGAGATAGTTGAAATAATTGGCAGTACTATCGAGGACAGTACGGGTAATTGGCTGCTGCATGGAGCACCCTGTGATCCACCTTTACATAAAGACTATCTTTCTAATACGCATCCACTATCCGAGTTACATAACAGCAATATTACAAAACAATTGTGCAGTATTTTTGAAGATTTGGTATGAAAGTCATTATACAGGGGTTTATTTAGAAAAATGTACTTCAGGTTTCATTCTACATACGTAGCCCTTATAGCAGAGTATTAATAAATGTTTAAAACTGTTTTTTTAATTGTAGGCATGTGATACAATAGAAAATATCTGTAAGTGTTGGACAGCAGGTGGAATCGGAAGAATGGAATGGCAACCGGAGTTCATTAATTCCCGAAAACCACCAGGTAGATGTATAATGGCTTATAGAGAACGTTGTGGCACCTTGGATATCCCACCAGGATTTTATCCACATGTGAATTTTCCCTTGATGCGTCTGTTAGAATGTGATACTGTTCAGAAGTTTACCTGTATGGCTGACATTGATGGAGTGAATAGATGTGCTAATTCTTCTTACGGCCATGAGCATAAAGAAACAAGCGGTCAGACGACAGCATTTGCCTGTGATGGTCGCCAATTTTTCCCAATTATCTTTTTATATATTTGGATTTCCTATTTCTAATGAGAATTTGAGAGGCTGAGGATTATCTGTGCGTAAATAATGTAAATAAATCTCGCTTTTATTCACCCTTGCTATAATATTACTTTAGATTGAGAAATTTTCTCTTCCTGTTTGTATAGAAAAGTCGATCACTTCACTCATACGAGTACTATAGGATTAACCCGGTACTTCTAATCAAGTTTTTTTTTCATTATTTTATGTACCGAGAATAACCAAACTTCGTCATAACTCCTAATTATTGCAATTCAATATAACACAACTATCTAAACTTCCCGATACTCTAGATGTGGCTTTCACCAACTTTCCCCCAACTTTTACCAGAATTTCTACCAATACCTACGGTAGTTTTTAGAAAATTAAAGTAATTTTTATGAAGCATGAAATTAGCATAGCGAAAGAGAAAGTAATAGCTAAAACTTAGCGACGCCTACTAAAAATTGCTTTATATTTTGTCCACTTATGACATGACTTATGACGAGTACTAGCATCACTTGCCGTAGGTACATGTCTTACCAAAGTACAACATCACTATAGACGCTGGTGTGTTTAGATATATGTATAAAAAAGAGTCACTATGCTCTGTCAAGCACAAAATTCACTGCTGATTAAGTGACTCACATTGAGTCCCATTAAAAAGCTTCAGGTTACCTGAAACAAAGTTGTTTTTGCTTGCAAAACTAATTAAAACATCGCATTTTTGTAGCCGTGTGCAGGATAAACAAAATGAGAAAATAGAGCTAATAAATGTTTTTAGAGCAAAACTTAAACCAGGATACATGTTTATAAAATTAATCCTTTCCAAATTAAGAAATTGGCTAAATTGAAAGGAGCTATACACAAAGGAATCGTCCTCAACGGAAGGGATGAATAAGTAGCTAATTTCTAACTACTATGTAGTGCTTTCTCCCTTGGTTCTGACTTCAATTACGTCAAGTGCTTGACAAAAGTGTAATTTAATAACCTAGTTTTGTAGCCCATATCACATCTTATCACTAATATAAGAAATAGGCAATTACCTGCTCCTAGTGACGCAGAAGGCTATTCAAATGTCAGACACACGCATCCTTTCATTTTCTCAATGCAAACTCAGTGCCTTGTCTAGCACCCTATTAGCTATTCATTCAATACATTTACTTACTTGGGCATACAAACGATACTGGCATGGGACTCTTTGTCAACTAAATTGGTGGCTAAAGTGTAAACTGTTGTAAAGTGGTGGCTTTGGATATATAGCCCACTTATAAATATCCAAGATATAAATGATGGGATGTACCTGGATTCTGAATCTATTAACATCATAATAGCAACGAATTCATTGTAACACTACATGTCTCACATAATTAGTAATGCTATTTACGTCAACGTGGTTAATTTTAGCACAAGGGTCACATTTAACCTACATTTTCTACTTGGTTTTTCTGTCACAAAAACTAAAATTATCATTTCTAAAGTCTTTTGAGAATTAAAGTAATTAAACACGGAAAAAGTCCATAAATGAATCAAGTGATATACATAGACATATAAATATCCTTCAAAATCTTATGTGCTTTACTGGGAAATTTCACTTTCATTGGTCACATCTGGGATTTATTAGCCAAGGTTGAGACATTGCTTTTTTAAGAGTCTACATACAAAAATATAATAAAATACCAACAAAACTATGACCTTCGAACTATCTGTATGCTTACCTTTCACCCACTACAAGTGCCTCATCAGAGTCTCTTTGGAGGAAGTTGGGAGAAAATTGCAGTTGATTAGTTATACAGTATTGCATTAATATAATAGACATAATATAGGTAATTATTACAGACTGTGATTTATTACGTAACCAGTTGAAGCCAAGTGAAAGGAAGTAGCTTTTCTCAAAGCAAAGTTTGAAACTCGCATTTATTGTAAAATATTGCAATCTATTGAATTTGTGTAGATTGGAATTGTGCACGAAGACCATTAACAACTTTACAGGTAGGAGTATAGTAGTGCATTTTCATACCTTACGCTTACCCTGGCATCGACAGATAATAATTTTCCAATCAATAATTAGTATGATTACATTTAAGATAGATATAGCAGAAATAGCAGATCACTAGAGGAGTTATTTGAGCTGAATTTAAAAAGTCTTTTGTGACAATTCGTGTTTCTATATTACGAATGAGCTCAGTATTGTTTCATATTTTGAGAGAGAAAGGGAGCTGTTGTATGTAACTGAAGCGGAAAGAATAGAATGGGTGGGGATGTAGATGACGTCTTTGAGTCGGTTTAGTGTAATAAATCCAATTTGTGTTCATATGTCCTGTCGGGAGAGGAGGAAGTGTGTAGGGAGGGAATCAGCTCTAACTCTCACTCTCACCCACCACACGAAGACAGGAATTGAAATTCCGAAAGAAGTCTCGCCTTGCCTCGGCCTTTATACTTGCCAAGCGAGTCTCGTCCGGGTGTCACACAAGTTTTATGATCACATTGTCCTTTTATTCATTAGAGTTGCTTTATTGCACATAACCCTCGCGCAAACATAGAAGAAAGTGCCTAATACCAAAGATATGGCTGATTGTTAGTGAAAACATATAGTTTGGCAGTACATACGTAAAATACTTTGAGTTTAAGTAAAGGAGGCTGGCGAATACCAAATAAAAGGAAGGAGAATCAAGTGTTTTCTATTCACTAAGCGTTAAAATGGCTATCTTTGTTTTCCTATCTCATCTCCTGTTTCTCTCCTACATTTTGTTCGCCTCCGAGGGAGTTTGAATAAATGTAATAATAATACATAGAAGTGTAGGTAGTCAAACCAGAGTGGATATATCTATACCTTATGCCATTTATCAGTGGACTGCCGACTGCGGATAGTGGGCTGACTCCTGGTATGCACGGATGCTGAATGACATAGTTTACTGCCTGGAATGAAATAACCTGGCGGACTAAATGTTTCTTCTGTGTAGCTTGCTTGTACAAGTCCTAACTACTTCAAAGTGAAACTATGCCGTTGCCGTCTCACTTATTGTTAGATAAGTTGCCTCCAACTTGGAAGCGTCTCTTTCCTTGTTTACTCTATTTGTCTTTTGTCAATGTGATCCTTATGGAGCAATGTGTCCTTCCCCGTCCTCCTCCTCCTCTCTTTCTCTCCAATATCTTTCCTTGCCTGAAAAGTTTACTAAATTCCTCGTCTGTGTTTGGACTTACAATCTAGAGCATACACAGTAAACTCCCTTGAAATAACAAGGAGGAAACCCGATAGCGAAAGGAAAAAGGGAAAAATCCCAATTCAGGCACTCTACATTGTTTCTTTCTCCCGTGTGTCCAACCTTCATAATGTAGTCAACTTAAAAATGATAACTACGAGCTTAGGATTACTGCTGTTACGGCTCTTGAATTTCATACAATTCATACATGATACCTCTTTTGCTAAAAGATACAGCAACTTTGTTTTCAATGGACGACAGTTTTCTACTCATATGTCCGATGTCCCATTATTATAATAATGTAAGCACATACTTTAAGTAGCTTATGTAAATAATCCTTGTTTTCAATTTGCTTTCAGTTTGCTTCAGAACAAATGCAACAAGCATATGATTGAGTGCAATAGAACCTAATATTTTGCACTTTTCGCAAGAAATATATAGTTGGGTTTCAATGCTGAATGTGTCATCAAGTCATCACATTTCAAAAACACTTTATTATTTTCATCAAGGTTGCTACCAGCCGTATGCTCCCATTTCAGATTTCCCTATTCACGCTTTTACATATCAATTTCCATGTAAGAATTCAATTAGAATAGCATACTAAAGTTGTACACGTGGACAAATGAACCTGTGCACTGATGTGCAATGCTGTGACTGTGACACCTATTTTAGAAACTATTGTCTGCATATACGATACCTACTCGTATCGTATATCGTATACCTACTCCTTACAGCCTTTTACACTAATTTAGCTAGTAGTAGTAGTTGTAATTTTATTATTTTCATTGTGATAGTATTTGATGATGGAGAAAGGTCTTCAAGAATGTGATGCTTTCTAGTTATTTTCCAAGGACAATCACTGAAATGCAAAGGATCAACAAGCAAAACTTATTACGTTATGCCATGTCGTTGTTGATAATGTCAAACTGAAAAAATTGTTGGAAGTATGTAGAAGTGTACCGTTGAGTATACTTACAGATGCTACCAACTTACCAACAAACATTTTAAATATATCGGAATATAATAATAGTTTCTACATGCTAGATGCTACTCAAAGAAAACGTGTTCAGAAAAATTAATGAAATTGTATCATTGAGATATACTGATATCATATTATTGTGTTATAAATACTTTTTCCACTTTTTCATACATTCGAACTTGAACTGCAAAAACTAATTCAGAATCTATGTAGGTATACAACCTTCAATTTTTGTTTCAAAGATCGTTCGGTTAAAGTAAGATCTTATTGGTGTCGTGTGCCGTATTGCATATTGTAATCTATGCACATATATAATTACATGAATCAGCATGCTTGCTTGCCATTACGTTGAATGGTGACTAGATTCCCTGAGTCACATCTTCACATCTCCGAACTGTAATAGTAAAGGCATTTTGATAGATAAGAATGTGCTATCCAATGGTAAAACCTCTAAAGTATGTAAGCTTTTGATGATTTTGATGTTCTACTTTCATACGCTTGAAAGCTCTAATGATTCCATAGACAATAATGTGCGTCTTATTATTATATTTTGTTTTTGTGTTGTTGGTTTCTGATTTTTTTCAATGGTATCATGCACGATTTTTCCATTTCAGCCTGGTGTTTGCGTTTCTTGTTTTGATTGCACATTGATCATTTGCCGGATTTTCTTCCTCATACAAAACCGATTGATGTGAAAACAAATACAATGCGCTTTTCTTAATCAAACTTCAAAGGGATAGTTTGAAACGACGGGTTCCGTGTACTGCCGGAATGTGTGAAGCCGTAGCGGCGTACTTTTACAGTTGGCTTTATGAACTGAGATACATTTAAAACGAGATAAGACACAAAAATCTCTCCTGACAAAAAGCAATCATCCCTCCGTTCTAGTTGAATAGATTTTACTAGCTTCTATTCTAGGCTATCGGCATGCACATCGTTTTCTCGTCTTGAAAAATAGCTAGGCTCAGGCTCAATGCTCAGCTGGTACCATATTTTATATTCCCTTGCTGAAATATTAAAAACGGAAATAATGCACCGACACGTTTCGACTTGGTATAGGAATCCAGTGAATTTTTATCTCGACTTCATCTTCTCTTTCTTGCTTTGAAACCACGAAATTGTACTATGCAGTGTGACTGTCGTGTCGTGTCACTCCATATCATATCAGCATGATATATTACCAAGGTATATGTTTTTTATCATTCTTCCATTATTGCAGAACAGGTCTGATTCGTCCGATAATCTGAGCTGAGCCTGTCTTTTCATGTACGCAAATGTACCTGCTCCAGCCACATTTCCAAAATCTTTCATCGTATATATCATTCGTGTGTATTGATATTGACTGCGTGTCAAATACTTACGTGCATACATCTTTATTATGCTAGGTACATATATTTCCATCTTTACAAAGACAGGGCTGCGCAAAAACAATTGTAAACACACTCTTTTCATAGGTATTTAAAAATTCGTGATTTCGCTTTTGTTATTTTACATTTAAAACTTGCCATTGATTTTTATCGACCCATAGTCGCTATTCTACAATTACAAAGGTTCTTTCCTGAAGATGAAATTACAGGTACCAAAAAATCAAAGCCAGACGTATTTAACGTATATACTATATATAAGGAACTGAAGGACAAACTCTTAGACTTCCTATTTGCAAAAGAATTATAACTTGCAAAATATCAAAGGAAGCATAAGTTCCTGAATATCAAGACGCAAATAGTGAAGAGAAAACGTTTTTTAGTCTCAATTTCTAAACATCACCAATTTTAACAAAATGGAAAGCTGATTTACGACATCCCCTGTGATACGCTACAAAATCACGGTTTTTTTTTGCTGTAGCAAGATATGAAATTGCGTTTTTATTTCGAAAGAAAACTATTCACTCACCTCTCAGGCTTCAGGTATGCTTTTTTAGTGAAATATTTGTATGCACTATTATGCAGTTATTGTTTGTGTAATGCAAATACATGTTTTTGTATTATCAGCGATATTACTTTCATGTTTTATCCTTTCATAACACACAACTTTGTTTCGTATTAGTATGGCTTTCTCGTGTCATAAAACGTAAAATTGTTTTTCGAAGGTCTTGTTTTTCCAATTTCGCATCGCGATACATCCTAAAGCCATGAGATAACACGATAGAAGCCGGTAAGCAATTTAGTCTTCACATCCTCAGTTCACGTATAGCGTTCACGTATGTATTGATGTATTACGTAATATAGTTTTTGTTTAACCAACTTAAATTGAACATGAAATTGTTTCAAAGATAGGGCGGAAATCGCTATCTAGACTATCTACTACACGCCTATCCAATGTCACCCTTGTAACTGTATTGCGAAGCACTTTATTGCTTTTATCTACAAGTACCTCACTCTATATTTTGGCGTAAATAACCTTCGGGTTTTTAACGGAAGAAATTTCCCAACCGTCAAAGTCAAGATTCTCTTAAGATTAACCTCTGAGGCTCTCAATGATTTACTCTATCTTCAAAAATTCTAGGAAACATCCACATTCTTTGAAAAGAGCGCAAGATACTTAGCTTTTCCCTGATTGTAAGTGACAAGAAAGCTGGAAAAGAAATTCAAGTTAATTCATTCTTTAAGAATACCATAAACTATATAGAAAATGAAAACTAAACAGTTATATGTGTGCGTGTCCAGCTATTTCCTAAATATATGTCAATATAAATTGGCACCTAACGTCTTGAAAATAATTTTCTCTATAGTGAAAGTTGTGTAGATAGTGTTGAACCGAATTGAAAGGGAAAACCACTTTCTTTCTAAGTGGGTAGGTACCCTATTAGCTGTAACACACTACTTATATTAAGCTAGTAAA
This sequence comes from Tomocerus nigrus, assembly GCA_019776505.1. NCBI lineage: Eukaryota > Metazoa > Arthropoda > Collembola > Entomobryomorpha > Tomoceridae > Tomocerus > Tomocerus nigrus. The sequence goes on from JABASI010006148.1 coordinate 8,818, forward strand.
TAAGTACTTTGAAGAAAATCTTTCTATCCTCCTAGACATAAGTATTTAATTTACGACAGAAAACCCGATGATAAAGTACTAAGTGTACAGTCGAAAAAATAATAGTTGGTGTTAAGACAAACGGAAAAGCCCTGTCATGTCTTTCTCTTTATTTTGCGAGTTCATTTACCTTCTTATTGCCTTCGGTACTCGAAATGTTTTAGTGTATTACAGAAGTAAACACCTACCTATCTGTAGTAGAGTTTGTAAGCTTTAGCAGTTCAGCCTTCTATAAATGTTATAATATTTGCAACAGTCGGGGTGTAGGAGAAAAATCGGATTTTTGAAAACATAGAAACATCTTGCTGGTTGAGGCTTCCGGCTAGATTCCTAGGCTCAGACCTGAAAAGGCACGGATATTGAATTTCCGGAGTTAAATGAATTGGTTGAAATTGCTAGCAAGAATATTCGAGTCTGCATCTCGGAGAGCGGTGAACTTCTCCTGGTACGTACGCGTAACGGTGTCGAGAGTCAAATCGAGTCAATCCTAACTTGAGCTGTATATAACGCGACTGCTGAGAAAAAAGAGATTACTTGCTCCTTGCAGCCTAAAAATGGATGAAGCCACAGAATTTCAATGATCAGGATACGGCAAGAACCTAAATTATAATATTATTTCCTCCTGCAGCAACTTTTACTTGAGACGCAGACAATTTCCCATGCAATACATAGAGAATGTGGTGGCCCTCGACATACATACAGTGTAACATAAGACGCATAAACAATAGACAACCGTTCTGCCCCAATCCCAAAAGATAATTCTGAAGAAAACTGAACCTATCTGATTCTAATTCAATATTCGATGTCATGTAGCAGAGTTTTTCCTTGCGGTAAGACTGTTTGCGAACGTCACTATACGTAGACAATAACAGGAATCAAAGCACCCCGCATCCGTTCTGTTCTCAGATAATAATTAACATTTTTCATTTCCTTACATTTAAGCCTCTTTTCTTCCCACCATAGCTTTGTACTTCTTTCAAAATTCAACCAATAACAAGACAAAAAGACGAAATAGTATTTGTGTACTACCCACACCATTACCATCCACCTAAAGAATTCTTTCGTGATCACTGACTTGTGACATGAACAATTTTAAGACCCTCTGTTTACAACAATCATGCTGATACAATAGTAAGCATATCATATGCTAGCCAATTTTCTATTTTCATCATTATAAACAAACTTTGCTTAACAATTTATTGCATTCTACCTTTTTTATGTAACACAGATGAACTGTTGGTTCTGAACAACTTACACTCGTATAAATTCTGAAAAGTAAAGAAATAGCACAACACCATTTTCACCATGTAAATGAGATTCATCTTTCATCCCTAAACACTAAAAGGACATGGTCAATTTTTAAAATTTCCTTTTATCCCGCATAAAACATTAAAATGTCCTTTGGTTGAAAATTTGGTGAAAGTCCATAAATTCTAAGTTAGTAGATACAGATAGGTAGTAACTACTTGTTAGTGTAAGTACAATGATAGAACATGTGCGCTTCGCATTTAGGTATGTTTTATTTTTGTCTCTTTTCCATTTCAGTTGTTATAACTTAGCAGTAATCGCAAAAGTAGTATCATATCGTTTTAAATGGAAAGCAAATTCTATCAAGTAAATAAAGCTGGGCTTGAATGCTCGTGAAATTCAATTGATGCTGGGACATATGAATTGAAGTGAGCATTGTGGTTCTTCATTTAATTATTGAAGTGCCTCTAATGTAACAACAGTAGCAGTCCCACAATTCAAATAGTTTCAGTAGCTGATGCTTTTGCTTCGTTAGTTATGCATACAGTCTAGTTTCCATATTGTCCAGTCTCAATGGGCCCTTTAGTTCCCATTACACTTAAACGAAAGATAAGCGAAAGAGAATTGGCTGAGTGTGGGTTGTGGATCCTGTCGTGTCGGTTATTCCAACTGAAACTAGTTTCCTGCTTCAGCTGTTCGAAATACGAACACTGCTCAAGGATTTATATTATGAATGCATCTGGACACAGACATGGATGCTAATGGAAAAGCAAATTTCCGGTTGCTGACGTAGATATTTTCTGAATTCACCTCATTGTTAGTCTAAACTGTATCATCTGCTAAATGCGAACTTCAATAGTAATAGTAGTTAATCAGCAGCAAGGCAAATTTTGGTCATTATATTAGCATTCCGTTTGTTAAGGCACTATACGTGTATGTTGGTATTCTTCTAGGTCATATTCAGCTCGGATACACATTTTCTGTGGTATGTCAGGATTTTCACCACACCACCAATGAGGCCCATCCCTTCTCCCTTGAGCAAATAACGGAAATTTATTTTAAATAAATATCCTTGAAAAGCAAACAGGAAAAGTTCCTTCTTATCCCAACCATTCTAATTTTGCCCGTTCAGCTTATTTTC
>JABASI010006149.1:0-11244 GCA_019776505.1 Tomocerus nigrus
ATTAGTGCCTTCATAAGAGTTGAGTTTGTTGGCGGACCTAACACCTAACAACCAGATCCGGGTGCAAAGTCCTGAGTTGCGGTTGCACGCTTTGAAGTTGGTTGCAAGACAAAACGGAGCAAAATATCGAGTGATTTTTACCTACTTTGTTGATGTGAGTGTTTTCCGAGATTGACTGAAGGGCAGTAAGTCGAAGAAAAGTCGGCGGGAAGCAGCTGCCGCACGGAAGACGTTTGTACCTGGAAGGAGCAGACCCTAGCAAACCAGGGATAGTCAGGGCGGTCGTACTACCAGAGGCGGTTGCCGGTCCGGTTGAGAGCGCGAAGGAGCAAACCTGCAACAAGGAATCCTGTTTGAAGCACGGAAGGGAATCTTTAGCGGGAGAGAGAGAGAGAGGAGCGAATCTGGTTGCAAGTGGAAGCCAGTTGCAAGACAATCCAGGAATTGTAGCCAGGCATATTGTCAGTGAATCAGTGGCCGACAACCATCACATAAGGAACTCCAAGCGGTGGATCATTCAACTGCACGACTACTACCTCAGTAAATTTCAAAGATAAGTATACTTTTTACATTCGACTATAGCGAGTAAGCCAGTCGGTTTCCAAGGTGTTATCCGGCAGTAGCTGCAAAACCAAGGTTTTATTAATTGGCAACGGAGGTAGTGGTAAATAGAGTGGGAATAGCAATATGAGGAGAGTAAATGTTGGTGGTCCTGGTCGAGGGAGGTTAGACACGTCCTATGGGCAACCTATATGTAATTGTTGTCGACAAAACCATGGGGAACCGGAGAGGGTGAGCGTAAACACATATCTCAATGAAGAGTCCACAGCAAGAGAAGGGACCCATCAACCAGTAATAAGTTCATTTGAAGCACCAGCAACCGGGTCGATCGGCATTCCGATTATAATGGGAGTAGATACCACAATGCCGACGTTCAAAGGGGAACTAACCGAAGACATTCAGGGATTTCTTCGAGATTTTGAGAAACTGACCTTGCAAGGTTTTCACAAGCAAACGTTTTCCAGATCCCTAGAGGGTGCAGCCCTGGATTGGTTTTCAGTATTCAGTAAGTCGGCAGAATATGAAAATCTGTCGTGGGATGAGATAAAGGAACGCTTCCTACGAGAATTTTCGTTCTGCGGGCGTGAGAAGCGATATATGTGGGCCACGCAAAACGCGGACGAAAGTGGAATTGCTTATTATTACAGAATGCTAAGGATCCACGCTGAAGAAGGGTACAACTTGGAACAACCAGAACTGCTAGGATATCATAAAAGCCGGAATGTCAAGAAAGTATAACAAATTGTCAGCAAAGACCCACGGAACACTTCAGCATTTGAGAGATGACATTATTAAATTTGAGCGAATCCAGGCGCATCGGTTGGAAAGCGCCAAGCACAGGTTCGCGCGTAAAAAGAAGGGTGGAGTCGAAGGAGAAATAACGCATTATGACGTGGTACAGGGCCGATTTTTGGGTAATTGCAGATATTGTTTTAAAAGAGGTCACCGACAGAGTAATTGCCGGAAACGAAAAAGGGAGAGGATCGAGTGGAAAGAGAGGTAAAACTCATGATTGAGATGGTTTGGGAACCTTAAAATCCCATTGTTCATGCCGCGCTAGGCGCCAATAAAGGCAATAAGCGAGTCTAGTAGACCCAGAGAGCATCAAGTAACGTAAAACCCGACTTGTAAGACATAGGCCTATAAAGCATTGAAATGCGCAAGTTGATGGACGATCGATGTAGAAATTATTAAATTGTCTTTTGGGATGAAATGAAATGACCATTAGGTAAAAGTGGCATGGATATGAGATAAAGGTGGAATGAATAGGAGATAAATAATGGACGAGATGAATAAGAGACTATAGTAATGAGGAATGGCGGATTGAGAGATAAAGTAATGAGGGGTATCATTGATGAGTAGGAAATGAGACGGGTTGAAATAAACAACTCCCTGCTAAGAGGGGATGGATTGATTGTAAAATGTCAGTGAATGGACTGATTGCAAATGATAGAAGCCAGTGATTCGAGTGGTGAGAAGGTGTTCTATGTCAATCTCGGTAGAAATCTTGGTGGAAATCTTTGTTGGCTGACACATAAGAACAAAAATTGATTTGCGGGTTGTGAAATATGAATTTGGATGTGGAAGTCGCTTAAAAGATGATTTGAGATGATGTTGTTTGACATGAGATGATGTTGGTTGACCTGAAATGATGTTGGTTGACATGAGATGATGTTGGTTGCCATGGATTGGTGTTGGTTGACATGAAGTGGTGTTGGTTGACGTGAGATGATGTTGGTTGACCTGGGGTGATGTTGGTTGGCATGAGATGATGTTAGTTGACATAAATCAATGTTGGTTGACATGAAATGATGTTGGTTGACCTGAAATGACGTTGGTTGACATGAAACGATAGTGGTTGACATGTGGTGATGTTGGTTGTGTGATGATTGATGTATAGGGAGCTAATCTGCAAATTGGCCGAATGGGATTTTTGGATGGTTTGGTGGAACCAATTCAAAAAAAGGTAGACTAACTATTTTAGATTGGGTGGCACCAGGTTGAGCGTGGGTGTGTAACCAGCATGAGAGTGACGGTTGGAGAATAAGTTGGAGACCAAATTAAGTCACGGGTCAGATAGTAAATATAGAAATGTAGCTAGTGTCGTAGTGTCACGAAAGGCGTTGATTTCCTCAGAATGAAACTATTAACTTAAATTGAGTGTGAATTATCTTGCCCGGTTGCCCTTGAACGGTTACCATTAATTAAGGGAAGTACAGGAGAGACAAGGGTCTTTGACGCGGAACAACATAAATTACATCATGCGGACTGACACTTGCTTGAGCTTCTGCTTATCCCAAACCTTTAACGAGAGTGAATTGTATGAATGGCTTGCAGTGTGAATGAGTTGAGAGAGTGGGTGAAAACAGATCTAGACCATGACCACCAGAACAACCAAAACGCCGAAGCAACCAAGAGAAAGTACAACCGGTTGGGAAAACAGCACAGCCCGGAGTCACTGAAGGCAAGGAATATTCGCTTTGCGTCGCAGTTCTGGACTTTTACTTACAGACGTTGAGACTTGAGAAATGCACACGACAGATACTGTTAGATGTGAAAAACGAATTAAATACAGGTGCATTCGTATAGAAGGGTAACCAAAAATGTAGTATTAATTATCCAAATCCAAAAACGCAGACAAAGTTAATGTTAATTTAGGACGTGTAAACTTTGGTCCCTCCAATTTATAGACAGGTGTTAGGGAATTTGGTGCAACCCAATCACGAATAAAAGGGTCCCACAGTGTCACTGCTCTAATTAGAAGGCCCGTTCAAAACGTTTTCGAATGAGCAAGATGGGGGTATAGATGTACCAAGGGTATACCGAATGAAAAAGGCTCGTTCAAAATTGTCGATGTCTTATATAATACTATATTGTGCACTAGATGGAGGACAGAATGAATAAGTTCTTGGAAGAAATGGGCGATAGATTTCGCTGGTTTGTGGCCCAGGAGGTGGTTGAGGCCTACGGGGAAGTGATCAACCAGCCAAGGAATACAATGGTTGAAGAGCCCAAACCGACACTTTCAAAACGACCACGACGAAGGCAATTTCAGCGGCGGCGGAAATGCCTCAATTGTGGTTCCAGTAAACATCGTCGAAACGCTTGCAGGTTGCCACTCTCACAATGTCACTACTGTCGGCGATGGGGTCACCGCAAGGTCTTTTGTCAATGGAAGGGATTATCTCCCAGCTTTCAATCCGAACAAAAGGGATCTTGCTACATCTGCGGAGAAGAAGGGCATCAGTGTTTTCAATGCCCTCTCTCTAAATTGTAGATTGGAAAAGAAAATTTGGTGAAATAAAATCACTAGTGATTATTGGATAATAGTTGTATTCATGCTAGGAATTTAATGGCATCCCGAACACCTAGCATAACCAATAGCTATTACATGAAAATTCGAACATTGGATAGTTTCATGGCCACCCGTAATTTTTGAAGTGGTGGCACAGTAACCGGTCTGTCGGTGGGATTGAGTGCCTACCACTCAGAAGGGGGATGTTGCAAAGAAAAGGTAAATTCATTAATAGGGATTTTTAACCTAGTTACCCATAACCTACCACACCATACCCTTCCTGCGAAGACGTCCAAATTGGGAGGGCCCGAACCATAAGCTTAGCCCACCCCCCTAGTGAGCGGGTATTGTGGTGGCTGGAACTCGCCCTTAAGAGGAGGACAATTTGCATCCCATCCCCCAAGGGATCCTTACCATATCTGAAAGCTTAGAATAGGATAGGCCGTTATTTTTATCAATTATGCAGTATAGATTAAGTGATAGTTGTAGATATAGTGACTAAGTCACTCAAGACAGTATTTATTAACTAAGGTTGAATGGTTTGAGTATGAGTGATTTAGTTGTCTGGATTAGATCGGTCGGCTCTCTGTTTGTTAACATGAGAAGAGAGTGCTGGTTTCGATGGTTTCGGTTGCCATTCTTGGCAAAATGAAATGGTGATATATAACCTTGTCATTAAGGCTGGTGTTACTCTCCACATTAACGGTTTACTGTCTCTATCGTCGATAATAAGGTCAGGAATAACGAGAATATTTATATTACATATCCGTTTAGTAATACTAGTATGATCATGGGATAAGCCGATTAAATACATATGCGATACCACCAAGTAGAGCAACCGAGAGAAGAAAAGAGGCAACCGGAGTTTTGAGTAAATCAAGAATGTGCAACTGGTGGTAATTAGATTGTTTGGCCACTACCAGTTAAAAATTCTAAAGCTGATAGACTCCAGTAATGCCGGTATCTCCGCTATTATGTAAAATTGGTCACTGTAGTGTAGGCAGGACTTAGAACAAGTTATGAATTAGAACAGGGGTGAGGGGTATACCTACACTTATATTATACGTGCACCTCGTTAGTCAATAGGTTCGACTTATTTTACTAGACAAAAAGGGAATTTTTAGAAGGGATATGGAGCTATCTCGCTAGTCGGATGCAATACGTCACATAAAATTAATAATTTGGCTCAACAATCAATGTAGTAAATCTGGAGCACCCAGGAGTGAGTTGTGGGACATACTATTGTGGTATGGGAGGTCTCCCAGAGTGGCACCGGAATTAGAAACAACAAAGGAATGGCTAAACTCTTTAACGAGGATGCCTATCATTAGAAGTTAGTCAAGTTCAAAATCAAGGTTAGGATTTTTAAGTAACTGGAAAATCATTTTACCACAGTCGTGAGAGATAGCTAGCCAGAAATTAATCATTTTTGTTTTTTGTTTTCTTTATTACAAATAGGACGATACGCACAGGCTTCGCCTATTAATGGCTATCAATAATATGAAACTAAATATTATTATTAATAATAGCAAACAAATACCTAATTTCATACCAAACAAATGGTTATTTTATGATTTTAACACCAATACAGAAAATTACTTCATCAGGAACACTAAACTTAAAAATAGTTTCTTAGATATTCATGGATCGTAAAAGTTTAAATATTAGACAAGTACATGCAGGCCATAAAACTATCCACTCGCAGGGAACCAGATAAATTACTATAGCCATAAAGTTCAATATTTACAGCCTGGTAGATAAACATGAACGTAGGGATACACATACTGCCAAGGCAATAAAAACTCATGTAGTGCTACGCAAGTATTTACAGCATTCCAGTTAGGTAGGTAAACATTATACTAGTAGTAGTTCGGATTTTACAATAAGCAACCCATTGCGATATTCGCACACGGAAGTCGAATGGTAATTCCTCGGATAACATCCCGTCACCTAAGACAAAACAATTATAATGAAGTTCTACGAGCGAAATCAGGAGGCTATGCTTAGACTACATAATGTACCTAAATAAATAAAAATAGTGAGAGAAATAATACCTGTCTAGTGATGTAGTAATGAGACAACAGAAGAGTTTGACACTCTGATTGCAGGTTTAATCATAATCTCAAACCCCGGTTAGCTTGGCAGACTGGCCTTAGGCGGTGGCGTTGTAAGGAGGAGACATAGGCGAAACAAGACCCGCAACTTTCACAGGAGATAGGTGATGCAAGCCGGCGGTTTCCTCTTGACTTTTTGTTGACGCGGAGGATTTTCTTAGCAGGCTCTCTTATCAAGACCATTTTAGTATGGGAGTTTTTGGCCAAATCTTTAGTAAGGGATCGCAGAATGTTGATTTCAGTAAACAAAAACTCCAAATCCTCGAATTGTATCAATAGACGTTTTGCCTTGACCTTTATCGGATCATAGTGGAAAGGAACTTTGGCATCTCCTAATGGCATCTGTTTCCGCCAGATTGCCCAAGCCTTCATTTTTGCAGGTGCAATCCTCTTCAATATCCGAGTGAAATCGAGCTCAACTATGGCTTGAGGGGATCGACACGTACAATATTGGAGGTCCAGTAGCCATTGTATAGAATGAGCAGTGGCGGCATTCACCGTTTCGGAGAGATTCGGCCCAAGATTGAAGCCCCAGTGGAAGCCGTTGGTGAAAGACACTACAACTTCCCCTACCTGTTGTTCGTAGGTATAGAGGGGAATTCCTTTAGATAACAGAAAGTTGTCACTCAACATAAACATCTTGTGTGTAGTTAGGTTAGAACACAACTTGTTGAATTCCGGGAACTGCTCCTGAACTAGGCGGCGAATTCGTTCGTTGTCCAGTCGATTAGTTGTTTTCCATAACTTTGGGGAGCCATAGTATAGGAAACAAACGGAGAGGAGGAAGGAGTCCTCACGATGTTTAAAGAAGGCAGAGCCGCGGGAGCCTGCATACAGATAAGGGGTGTGGATCCCTTCAAAACGTTCTTTTGTCAGGTGTAAGAGAGTTTTCAAATTGTGCAAATTGAAAATGGGATAGTCCGGGTCAAGGAAAGTCGAATCCTGGTCAGCTGCATAATAATTGCGAAACAATCTATCTTTCCAAATGAATGGAGTGTTGAGGGTAGAAGTAATACGCCAATACTCTGTTAAGGATTGGGATTTGTTGGCTTCTTGTATGAGAGCAAAAGCTCTGTCTCCTGAGATCTTGACGTATTGTTGATAATAGTCCACCATAGTTTTGGCGAATGCACTTTCGTGGTTGTGAAATTCTTGATTTAGGGGTTGCCACTGCTCTGGCATCTTGAGAACACAGAGACCAACATTTTCACGATTTAGAGATTCTAACCGTTCTAGAAGGGTATTGGGTGATTTTAAATCTTGAAGTGTCGGATAATATTTGCGAATTCCTGAGTGCATAGTGTATTTATATCCAAACTCTGGATCGCTTAAACGTTCCATTGTTGTTGGCAACAAGAATGAATGAATACAACCAAAATAATAAATCTAACTCAATTCAGGAATGGGTGTACAGAAGTGGGAGCCACGAAGGGTGTCAATAGACTGACGGTCACCAAAAGAAAGACAAAATGAACCTAGCCAAATAACAGATGGTTGAGGGCTTATTCATGGATGGATTAGTCTGGAACGCATGATTAGGCACAGCCCTTCAATGAGTAAAACAGATCAGTGAATACATTCTCATCCTGGTCTCTTCTACGCGTTGGTGTAAATAGTATATGAGAGGGATACAAAGCAGCAATAATCAAAGGGTGTGAAAAGACCGGCAGAAAACTTAGCAGAGAACCAGCGGGTGTTAAGGTCATGGGTGAAACCAGGAGTACACAAAATACTACACAAAAAGGGATAATGTACTTGCTGGCTTCTGAGTTGCTAAGCTAGCCGTACTGATTCGAAGGGCACCTTGGAATTGTAGGGTGTGAGAACAGTTGACGGTCAAAGGTTCTCAGAAGAAAAAGGGATTCGAACATGAAACTTTAAGGGGCAATAAAATGTTTAATGTAGAAAGCGAAGTAGCAGTTGTTTGGTTGACAATTATTCAGAGTACATAAAGTTTGCTGGCATGGATAACAAGTGGTTTTGGAAGCCTGTAATTCACAATGGGATGGCTGGAGGTCACTTATACGGAATATCCGGGTCTGCTGCTATGAGTTGCTCACGGTAACCACCCTTATAAGCCGTCACCCGTATTACTAACGGAGTGGGCTGGTGGACTGAGGAACTGAAATGCATGGGTGATCCATGCACGAGATACAGACCAGTGGTGCAGGGTTGGGGTGCCCAATTGCATTCTACTCAGGTGGAAGCAGCAGAGTCGCACAGAAAACGAAGCACATAATTAAGGTGCCTAATGGCGCCTGATAAAATCTATGAGAGTTTGTGAGTGACAATAAGTGGTTGCCTAAAGCCGGGAATGACGAAAGCGATGGTTGCTAAATAGGGGTTGCCAAAAAGCAGCGGTTGACAAATAAATTATTGTCAAAGCAACTGGGGGTAAAATATGGTATAATAGATAATTATGTAAATGGCGTAGAAGGGAAAGCGACTACTGCCAAGTTGTTTTGAAGTCAACCGAAAGGCCTCGGATTGGGACTGGCGTTGACGGTGGTATATCAGATAATTAACCAGTTGGGGCGATTGGTTCATTGATGTTCGGGTTACTGCTGATTAAAACTTAAATTATGAATTCGAACACGGAAAAGAGTGTCGAGAATGTGGTATATGCCAGTGTACGGTTATGTTTGCATTAATACAATAATTTTAGTAGATGAGGAAAGTACTAACAACGGTAAGAAAAGTGAGCGTAAGCGCGAGCTAAAAGGGTGTAAAACTATCCTGCGATTGCCACAACCAGCGGTTGCTGAAATGTTCAGTTTTTGTTGGGATCTGTGGTGGCCATAATCAGTGGTTGTTGAGGTCAGTGGCTGCCACAACCAGTGGTTGCCGAGGGTAATGGTTGCCTTAACCAATGGCTAGGGTGAGATTGTGTACAATGATTGACAAGTATATGCAGATAATGGAAGCCCGTTGAATCATAAAATACTACGTGATAAATTTTTATTTGGTGAGTTGTAGTGCAGCTGGAGCAGCATCTATACAATGGGAAACCGCGCGTACTTGAACTGAAACAGGGGGTAACTGGAGAACCCGATTTACCAATTGGGGGCACAACAGACCACTGGAAAGAGCGGACCGGTTATGGCTGAAGGCGATTGTTACTCGTCGCTCGGACGGAGGGAGCGATTCGGTGCTTAAATATGCGAGACTCGCACATTCGGAGGGGAGTTATTCCGACCCCAGAATTCCTTGAAGGGGAGTTACGTGGGAACGACCATTAATGGAATGGATCTTTGGATTACTGTCTATAGTGAAACGCGACATAGCAAGTAGAATTGAAATGACCAAGTGACCTAATAATAGTTGACGCTGAGTGGGACCATTTGCCAGGTTTCCCCTCCAAAATTAAATTTCATGATGAATTTGGCTCATACTTCGGAACATACCGGAGGCGGAGGGGTTTTCCTCGGCACTTGCCAAATGGGATGTTCTTTCCACTCAGGTTAAATTAAAGGTAGCGAATATGTACATGATTGTTGAAAAAGACCAAAGATGGGAGCGATTAAGTTTAGAAGAAGTCTGCTACTGATACTTCATAGAAGCTGTAAATTTTTGTTAAGCTATGTGTATTATTATTTATCTTAAGGAATCATGTAAGTGGCTATTGGAGAAATTTAATTACTCGTTCGTTGATCTGTTTGTAATTATGTTTTACAATGTAAAAGTCATTTTCAGGCGTTTAATAATTTGTAATTGTGTCCACAAATTGAGTTTCTGATGTGTACAAGGCATTATTGTAACGATTCATGATTTCGCCAAGTGGGTTGGGAGATCCTTACTTAGAGTTGTCATAGTGAGGTTTTGGTCTTAGAAATGCTATTTTGTATTTAGAGGTTTCGTTGTTTTTAATTGCCAACTTACAAATATTGTTATTACCTTCCGAGGAATTGTCTCTGAATTCCCTAATCGTATAAGTTATTATAAAATGATAGTTTAAGATAACTAAAGTTCAGGGCTTGATTCCCGGGGACGGGAATCGCTTAGAGGGGGTAGTGTTATGCTGCACGATGCAATTGTACACCACAAAACGATGAATGAGGTGAATGTACACGAATATAACGTTTGTCAGTACGAATATAGCGTTTGTCAGTACACGAGGCTAAAGTGTGATTAATAATGAATGTTCGAGGAAAGATGTAGTGTGTTAATAATAGTAATGAAACGTAATGTAATAAGTCAAGATAAAGGGGTCGTGGGGTAGCAGGTGAATTATAATCTGTCTAGACTAGTATGAATAACAAGAGCAAGCGGGACAAAAAGGGACTTACTGCCCAGAGTTGAAAGAGTGAACATTGAATAAAGAGAGCTAACGATACGTAACAACATACAACGAGTTTACTGTATTGTGCACTGATCATACACTTTCATACTCATTGATACCGGTTGCATTTGCAACCAGTGGTTGCATAATCAGGAATTGCACAGCAACCGAGTCTGGCGTACGCACTAAGATCATACCCTAGACAAGAATAAAATTGTGAAATATACAAATAGTAACTGAACATAATTGTTGAGCATTATTACAATACTTACCTATCCACATTGTATAAAATGAAGTTGCTCATATTCTTGTTTTTGTCTGCAACATTTGTTCCTGTTTGTTTCGGTAAAAACTAAAAAAAAAATATTTTCGTTAAATATCCATTCACTATTATAGTAATATTATATTTAATACATTATCACGTAGAAAACACGCAACTTTTTCCAACCCTGTAGTCATTTAAATAGTCGCAAAAGTAAATGTAAAAATATTTCTTGTATTTACATATAAACAATACTGAAAAGTCTAAGGAAACTTTTTCCATCCCTGTAGTCATCTACAGAGACGAAAGAATTAAATGTTTATTAACATGGATGAACATACTACAAACCTCCTGTAATATCATTTTTTAAATTTTCCCATTCCCAAACTTCTATTTTGGGCGGGCCAGATGGGCGGAATGACTTATTGATAGAATTTTTGTATGACTGTAGTCCCATTGTCTGAAATCTTACGTCACTTATTCAGTAGAGTTGAGAAATAAACCAGAGAAAATTCGGTCGTCTAAATAAAGACGGTCCTTTAGATGGCTTTCAGGTCAATAATGGCATTCTACAGATTTTACAAGTTAATACATTGAGGGATAGGTACAAGTCCATGCCTGCGTACTGCTACATATATTAATCTAACTTGAACACATTATTTATTACTGTTTACCTATCTTTTCATTATATCGTTTGCGTGTTTGAAGATGAACCACCTAAATAAATAACTTG
>JABASI010006150.1:0-11244 GCA_019776505.1 Tomocerus nigrus
GCGATTTTCTATTTGAATTACATGACCCAGCCACGGCGCGAAGCTGCTTCATGCTATTCTTATGGGAAATTTTTAAATTTTTTGTCGCACAATATATCCTCCTATCTCAACCCGACTACTTTTCCTTAAGTAGCTCTTAGTACTTAATAAATAATTAGACCCCATCATTTCCCAAAACCAACTTTATTAGCCTTCATTATTTTTGAATTATTATTTACAATGAAGATACAAGAAAACAATCAATATAATATCAATATAACAATATCACACAATATTCGATTTGCAAGTTGTCAAAAAAAACAAGATTACATTACAGTCAGAGTTCCATCAAGGACATTTCGTAATTTAAGTCGTCCATCTCAGCGTGCCATAAATTAGCTTCTTCCTCAGCGTCTCCAGTGGGGACATTTGGTTCTAATTTAATCTCTTGAAATTGTTCAGCCAATGCATCAGGTGAGGGATTTAAGGTCACACTTTGTTCAAATAGCAATGGCAGTAAATGCAAGGTCTCAGACATGCCATGTGAATACGTCAACGGTTCAGCAGAGGCTTGCGCTGATTGCGCCACTTCAGACAAATGAGGTTGCTGAGTCATGACTTGCTGCGGCATCGCTTGACTTGGTCCCTGTTGACGCATCATTGTTTGCTGTGCCTTATATTGCTGTATTCCTCTACGTATGGAGTCAATCACTCTCGCCTGGTCATTGATGATGAAGCCAAGAAACACCTGACGCTCCGGACTGTAGAGCAGTATGAGAACCCGGACAGTACAAGGTGGCTGCCCACCATTAAAGTGAACGTAGCCCGCCTGAAAGAAAGTATAAAGAAAATATTGTGGAAATAAATAAAACTATTATGTTAATTATTTTATGCAAATAAAAATATGGTAATTGTTTTATGCAAATAAAAATATGTTAATTATTTTATGCAAATAAAAATAAGGGACATACAAATCCGGAATCCAAAAGTTGAGTTAGGGGACCTAGAGCTTCACTGTGCTGTAGCGTAACCAGCAACGTTTTGACAGTCATCATATGTATTACTTCGTATATGCCATTAAGGCAAGTTTTTGGAATGATGTGCAATCCAAGATTGGTTGGCCATCCTTCTCCAGTAACTTCCAGTTCACTTCCAATGAAGTTACTATAAACTTGACATGCAATTTGCCTTGAGATTCTTTGGCTCTCGGGTTGTCCTTTACAAAAAATATCAAAACTAAAGTGCTCACATTTCAAAAGGTCTATTAATTCCGCATGAGCTGATAAAACTGTTTTTTACCCTGCAGCTTCTCATTCCAATCCATTTGGCCGGCCCAAATCATCTGAAATCTTTGACTGTTCATCATAGCGGCAATAGTTCCCAATGGTTGACCCAAGCTCATGCCGACATGTGACACACTTTGACCGGACCCATGTCCTTGACACGTGATGGCGTTTTGCTCCGCCATAGCACGTAATCCTCCCTCAAATCTTGCTTGGTCATCTGGAATAAATCCTAGAAACGTCTTTTGCTCATTACAGTAAAGCAGTACAAGTGCTGTAACATTGCAAGAGGACGGTTGTATATCGGTTCTAAGGAAATGAATGTATCCAGCCTGAAAATAAATGAAATAAGTACAGGTATATACTACAAGCTACTAAAATCAACAAAATAATTATGGAAAATAATAATAGAACATTAAATTACGACAACGTCTTAAATTCTTAAAGATAGAGATTAATTATGACTTTTATTATAATATTGATCAATATAAATGATGAATTACTCACAAGTCCAGAATCCATATGGAAGGCTAAGGAAGCCAGGGCTTCCGTTTGTTCGAATGAAAACTGCACAGATGTGAAACATTTGAAGTATCCCGTTTCGCACAAAACTTTAAAAATGTCTTTTGGAACCAACTGCATGGCAAGTTTCGGTGGCCAGCCGTCCCCATCAACCAGTAAATCAGGACCGCAAACTTTTACGGACGCTTGACATTGCATTTGCCTGAGGACGATTCGATCTTCTTCCGACCCTTTAACCAAGGAATAAAATAATTTAGCTTCCATATATTGAAAATCGTTATTATTAATTATTTGCTAACCTTTAATTGTCTCATGCCATTCTAGAAGGCCAATCCATATAACATGATAATTACCTTCTGTAGCCATCAGCCCAACTTGAACTTTGGCTGATTTTCCGAAGGGGAATGTGGAGTAATCGTGCAGTTTTCAATTCTGATTGCAGCTGTCGAAATTTAATGGCCTTGGAGCCAGTTATTGACCGTATGGTTAGTAATAAACTCAGTGTTATTCTTACTCCCTTGCGCTTCCGGCTTTAGTAACTGGTAACAATACTAACTGATACGTTAACTGTGATATTAGAATGTGTGACTGTGAGCCACTGCCTGGATAGTATGAATAATATTGATAAAAATATTATGTGGGCATGTAGGAGGTTCTATAGGTATAGGTATCTACACAGTACAAGAAATATGATTCCATTTTCTAGAGTGACCATATTTTGCAACCCTATTTTTCTGGCCATTGCCAAGCCTGTTGAACATCGGGCCAAGAACAATTGAAAGTCCGCCCATGCAGGTTCTAAAAGGGTATGGTTTTATTTACCCTACACTACTACTTTTTCGTGGATTTTACCAAGGTCCTGCAAGGTACCCTACGGAAACATGACAAGTTATAGTTTAAACTAGAGCTAAGGTTTGTACATAACATTATGTATTTTATCCATGGCATCTAAATGCTTAAAAATCATCAATATTATATAGCAGGGATTTACATAGGGGGCCATCATTCATATATCTTTTATATACTTTTACATTTTTATATACTTTTACATTGTGGGCCATCATATATCGATTACAAAAACTTGAAAACAAAGGCATAAAAAGCAATTCCATGCTCAAAGAGCATAATTATGATCAAAAAAATTTATTACTGTTTCAAAACGTACCTACTACCGAAGCATGAATGTAGTGGACTTGGGTTAAATTTTCCACCTAGTTAGCCTATTTTTTATGTATGTATGTACGTATTATGGGTAAACATCAAATGATGGTGCCAGGGCCGCAGGCCACATGTTAATCAAATAAATAAATTATGTATTATGGGTAGCCAAAATGGAAATGGCATCGGATTAATTTAAATTTTAATCATGGGCTTTCTTGTTTGCGCATGTGCGTTAATAAAATCGGCGGATTTTTATCTAAATAATTTAATTGTCTCACAGGACGCTTTTCTTAGAATGAAATTGGTTTTATCCTTTAATTGTTCTCACCAACACAAAATAAATCTGGATGAGTCAATTGTGGGGCTGGGATGTACTACGCATAATTTTAGCGATTTTTAAGATAATATGTCTCATAGCCAAAGGTGACGTTCGGCTGATAAAGCTTTCCTACATTTATATGACTTTATTTATTTATTTATTATTTGACTTTCTTTTACATAAGAGGTTAACTCGTCGTTTTTGGCAGATTATTTTGCTTCTAAGTCTTCTTGAATAGTTTCCCAGATTGTTCTTTTTTCTTCTGCTTTTCCATATCTCCTTTTGGCTGAGCGGATTCTTTTTTTTGTTAGAAAAGTCAACTTTCCGCACTGAGGTTTTCCTCATTCTCCTTAATCGAACTTTCATTGATGTAAGTACTTAAATTAACTGCTTTCGCCTGGCGGCGTTTTCAATGGAAACAAGTAATATTGTATGATGTCCTCTTATTTAAACACATTCCTTGCATCCATGCATTGGATTTCCCCAGGGGGTAAATTTGTTTCGCAAATAGTCTTTAACTTTCATCTCTACTTCAAGTTCAACATCCAATTTCTTCGGTATTTTCAAACCGATTCACTCCAAATTTTTACACAAAATTTCAGGTCAGTTGCACAAAAACTGATAAAACTTTGGGTTTTGTAGCAGTTTTGTCAAGGACTAAATTCAAAATCAAGGCTCGGAAAAATAGGCTTGAAGGGGTCTTGTAGAATTGTACAGTAGTTCATTATGGATGAGTTTCTGGAAGTCCACCGTTGATCATATGCAAATGATCCACGATTCGATCCCTCACAATACACATTAATTGATAATTAGTGACTACGAATTCTGGTGGTTCGTCGTCCTCCATTTGAATAAGTTCTAGTTGCACCCATTGAACGTTGTGTACATATTCACAACCTAAAATGTGTTTGCCTAGTTACCATGAATTTTGTTAAAACATTTTTTATGCCTTTTTAAACAAAAAGCATAATTCTTTTGAAGCAATGCATAATTTACTACAGCTAACAAAGTTTTTGCGAGACCCTGTTTTTGACACTCTATCACTGGCAATGGTTTCAGATTTCGATTCTGATGATAGGGCAAAATGCTACTATGCGGGAAAACCCGAATATCTTTTCGAATATGAATATTTTATGGTATGATTTTATTAGAACAGTACTCTGGTCACCATTAAGAACTTCCTCTATCGATTACTTGGAATCGTATTATTGTTACATTTTACTACCCTTCATTAATCGGACACCTCGCAATATTCATTGTTTTATAAATGACTGCAAATTACAATCGTCACACCCAAGGACAAATGACAATGACACTTCCTAGTAGTTAATAATATGCAGTAGGTACCTATTTTATCGACACTCCCTATACTGTGCAATCCACTGTATTTTGCATGAATATAAGTATTATGAATTGAAATAAAATAATTACTGAAAATAAAATGACATGCTTTACTTGCCCGACTTCTTGGTTTATTATGTGCATCTGACGTGCCATATTTGAGGCGATTGATGACAAGACAGCCATCGCATTCGCATACTACCGCATTGTACAGTCCTACAAGGCAGCTACCTTGCGCTCTGTATAGCCAACTTGAATTTTTCCACAGAAGAGCCATCTATTGGCTGGTTTTCCATTTCGTGGCTCTAAAGGTTGAAGCTCTGACTGGAACGAAACTCTACGTGGTGCTACGCTCCGCCCTAATCACAACTTTTGAAAGTGACAGCCTAGCGAATAGAACATTAGAGATGACCGCGTTACCAATCCACAGAGGGCGCTAGTATTTTCGGACCCACAATAATTCAAAATTAAACAAAATGAATAAAGTGTACAATCCTACAATCCTATACAATTGTTTAGTATATACTTTTAGACTTTCAAGTTTATTTTATAAGTAAATACAGTTAGATATAATCAGTGTTGTATATTGTCCGGATGAAATAGTTTTTTTAATTTCATCCATCCACATGGATAAAACCGGACAAAATTAAGGTGGATGAAATACATAATATACTAGGTAGGTACTACTAGGCACCGAGGCACGTAATACTCAATGCACTACAAAGGTTTAATAAGCAAGTAAAAGTGGTTGATTTATCGAAAACATTAAGAAATGGGTGACACCATGCTGAAAAGTAAAGTTTAAAATAAAAGATGTAATCCAATTTATAATAATTTACTAAATGTGCTACCAATTTCAACGTTACTTATGTATTTTATCCATCCATCCACTATCCACCCGGATAAAATTCAGGTGGTTTAAACCACTTTTGTCCCATTTTATCCAACCACTCTATTTCGTCCACCGCAAACCCTGGATATAATATTATGCGTTATAGAGATACCTTATATCTTCTAAAAAAAGCTTCTAAAACAAACACATTATATATTATATTATGACGTTTGTAAGTATACAGGCATCTTTTGACAAGTATTCAATACACTGGACATGAAACTCAGCAAAAATTATATGTCGGAGCTTTCGTCAGAATCAAAGGTGTATTTAGCAGGTTTGCGAAGCCGAGGTTCTCGATCACGAGCTGCCAGCGATTCTCGATTGGCAGTTGAACTTAAATTGTATTTATATTCCGAATCAGAGTCCTTGCTTCTCTATAAATAAAATTAGCCTTGCCATTAATAAATTTTCTTATCATGCAAGAAATTCATGAGTATTAGTTGTAGAGGCATTTACATTTTTCTTAGCTATCTTCTTCTTTGACTGATTTTCTATTTCGGCAGCCTTTCGTTTACATACTTTGGCTCTGTGAGATTTCAAGTGTTTGGACCTGCCCGGTCCAACTTTTTCTTTTTTGCATGATTTGGGAAGTTTTATTTTTTTTAAACTGTTCGACGAAATAGTCGTTTTCGTCTGAGATTTCGACGTCATCCTCCGACGAGTAGTAGATCCATTCACTCCCGATTTGCCCTTCCTCATAAGTCCATTGATCTGAATTTGAAATGAATGGAAAGCTTTTTTTATTACAGCAGAAACGTTTCTGTTTATTAATTGAGTGCATTGAAAATGGAATAAAATGAGTAAGAATGAAAAATACGTACGTTGTTGGGGCAGTTACTAGAGGTTTTGTAGGTCCCATTGATTCCCTGAAAACCATTGCGTCTTTCACCATTGTAGACCAAATCTCTCTCTTCTTCTGGTTGTTCTAGTTCTTCTTCATCCCCACTCCGTTCATTTGATTCACAAGGAGCCCTATTTATGGTATCAAACCTATTTAAAATTGGAGGAGAATTTTGGTTCTCATTATCCAATCGACGAAATGCTTCTGCTTGGTCTGAAACATCCACAGCACTTATAGGTATAGCATCGTCCAAGGGATGAATTATATCACCGACAAAAACTTCGTCTCGCGAATAAATCAATATATCTTCTTCATCTTCGTCTTGGGATTCCAATACATATTCGTACTTCCAATCATCATCATCATCATCATCATTCGACTCCTCGTCTTGAGAATCAACAGAATCATCACACCCCTCAGACATTTCCACATTTTCTTCATTGTCATATTCCACGGCCATTTCTCCGTTTTCCGAAACAGCATTTTGATCATCCCTTACGTCATCATTATCATCTGAAGCAGTCTTTTCACCGCTAAGATCCACTACTTCTGGCTGGACAACTTCGTTGTCTATTTCATCATCATCTTCACGTCCATCGACCGATTCCTCGTCTGATGAATCTTTGTCAGAAACATTGTCATCGTCGTTTTCACCCTCGTCTTCCTGTATATGAAGGGCTGAACGTTTCACATTGAGTTTATTTGCAGGAATATTTGTCAGGACGGCAATGATTTTGCAGTCACTGTCGTTGTCTGAACACTCTTCCCCTTCAGAAGCAAAATTATATGAAGGAAGACATTTCTTCGACAGAAAATGCGGAGCTGTTGCGTGGGCTTGGCCCACATGATGCTGTACATCACTCTTTTCC
Source organism: Tomocerus nigrus (assembly GCA_019776505.1). Classification (NCBI taxonomy): domain Eukaryota; kingdom Metazoa; phylum Arthropoda; class Collembola; order Entomobryomorpha; family Tomoceridae; genus Tomocerus; species Tomocerus nigrus. The sequence goes on from JABASI010006150.1 coordinate 7,211, forward strand.
CGAAATGACAGGTCGCAGATGTCACATTTCCGGCTTGAAAGTTCTTTGCATTGTTTTAGATGGGCTGCTTGCTTTTCGTCAGGTATACGCCGATAAACTTTTCGACAATATTTGCACAATAACGGGGTAGGTCCACATTTCTCTTTTCCTTCATTTCTTGCCGCGTTTACAGTTACGACCTGCTCTTGCGTTGAATCAGTCGCATCTACAAAAAATATTTTCAATTACCCACTAAAATATTGAAATATTATTCAATTAAAGTTAGAGGATCAAAGTGTAAATCTAATGCTGCATAACTAGTAGATTCGGACTATTGTATATTAATTTTAAGATTCCAGGGGATATAATTTGACCCTCCAAAATAATTTTAAATATGTACTCAATTTATTTAGCAATTTGGATAGGCTAGAAGTGACACTGTTACAATTTTCCATCCAAACCAATATTCATTACAAACTATTTCAAATCGAAAGACTTATATGTAAATAATTTTTTGGAAAATATTATTTTGACTCCACCCCAAAACATCTCAGTTTACCATTTTCGTCTGACTATTAATTAGCAAGCATATTTTTAAAATTTATATCTTGCTAAAGTGATAATGCGTTCATTTCATTTAAGTTGAATTTCATAATCCAAAATCCTTCAATTATTTTAACATAGTTATCGTTACAAAAATTACCTGGCACAGATGTCAATTTGTCGGTACTTGAAATGATGTCGGCACAGAAATCTTCTGCGAGTATTGCCGCCGGCGAGTGTAGTTCCTTCATTTTTAGTGCGTTTGAGTATAACCCTATGAAGGGCAAAAAACAATCTGGGCATAACGCATATTTTTTGTTGTCGTAGCATCCAGTTTTTGGATCTACACGTCGTGCAAATAAAGTTGTCAACATCGTAAGGATATCGACCTTATCCTCGTCTATGTGTAAAGTCGTTATCTTATTGGACGCTTCAATAGCAACATTGCAATTTAAACAGCGTGTATTGGTCGCTTCAGAACTGACAATTTTTTGAGGTGGATTGATGCGTCGCTTTCTGCTTCCGCAAGGTTTTGCTATTTGCGTCGAGGTTTCCATCGCTATCTAAGTAGATAACCAAAAAATAGTAATATTTATCATTTTGCACTGTAGCAAAGTTATTTCATAATTATAAGAATAAATTGGTTTTACTATTGTTATTCAGTAACCAAAGATCGTCAATTTATTAAAAATAAATAAAAAAACTAAGGCCAAATAATTTTTCCAACAAGATTAAGACTTGAAAACTGTAAAATAGAAAACATGCGGAATATATTCTACTGATTCCACGTCATACAAAAAGTAGCAATGAAATATTAATGGCCTTTATCATTGTGATTTCAATATCCTTGAATGAAGTATTGCACTGACTGCCTAGAAAATTACAAAGCTACACATTAAATGCTGAGATACATAAAGAGGTACTATATCCGTACAAATTAAAACTAGAATGAGAATGGAGTAAACTCCATGGAACCGAGCGCTTCAATTTAGCCTGCAAAAGAAAGGCCTTTCCTTTTTTCAGAATTTTTTGCTTGTTCTCTTTTTATTATGACCTGAGAATGGGTAGCAAACTTTAAATTTTAAAACATACATGTACTGCCCGTTATCCACAAAGGCATAATTCCAATATTTTAATTTTATGTCTGTGACATTTTACTGTTTCACGTCATAAGATGATAGGATGATAAATTATTTTGGGAGCAAGAGCTCCATGTTATACGTTTTATTTAAATTCGATAGAAAATTTGAAATTGTTTCGAAAACTTTTTCGTTTTATTACTTCTGAACCGATTTAATAGTACCAATTTTCTTTTCAAAGCCCCACTTGGGGAGAAAAATAAGATTTACATCGTCAGATACAAAACAATATCCATTTTTAATTTTCAAAGATCATCCGTTGTCTATTGTAGCTTTATTCTGTCGTATTTGCTATTGCTTATAATAATATTATGCTATCTGTAATTGCTAAGAGATGCTAGTGTTACAATAATATATATTGATGCAAATCAAAAATGGCTAAAAGTTATGAGCAAAAATAAAAGTATAAATAATTCAGCGTCAAACAAAAACGCGTGTTTAACAACTACTTAGAGTAAATACGAAATGTTGTGAGTGTGAGAGGTTAAGGTTGTCTTGAGTGGTTGACAAATGATATTGTTGAAAGTATCCTTGACTGTATGCTGCAAACATACACACAATTCAAACTTTGGTTTTTCCGCTCGAAGATTGCCTAGTAAAGTTGTAGGAAAAATCTCTTACGACGGGCTGAGCATGAAAAAACGGACAAAGTCGTATCATGGCTCAATCGAAAGAGGACAGATTTATCTAGGAAACTAGAGGAGCCACTTTTATAAATTCTGAGTCTGAAGTACTTCTTAAAATTGGATGAAATTTTTTACATATCTACTTCAACTACTTTTTTCAAAATCTCATCTTTATGTTCAAAATTCACTTATTTCATAAGTCTCCATGTTCTCTAGAGAATAAGATGGAGGTTCTGACTTCAATACCCAGTATTGCCACATTTTAGCTAGCGACCTTAACTCGTCGCACGCAAACCTACCAAGACAACCTTAAATCACGGCTTTTACTGTCTTCATCGGAAAACGTAACTTATAATCTTCATTTTCTATTCTTTCTTATATATAAATAGGTATTCCCAATACATTAAAAAATTGTAAATTAAATAAGTCAAAATCAATCATTCCCATTTTCTAAATTCACTTCTTTCCAAATCTAATCATTTTCTCAATTCACTTCTTTCCAAATCTAATCATTTTCTCAATTCACTTCTTTCCAAATCTCATCATTTTCTCAATTCACTTCTATCCAAATTTTCGCAGTTTGTCAATTCCCTCAAATGCAAATTTGTTTCTCAAGAAATGCGATGTATTCTTCGTACCATTATGTTCGGTTATTTTTATAAATCCTGGCAAAATAAATAAGAAGAAAATCCGTTTTTTGGCTACCACATTTAATACATATAATACTAGTCCACTAATAATTAGTTTAAAACGTTTGATACAATTTCTAGCCAAATGCGATTGGAGTGGGATCTTGGGGTACGGAGGCAACTTTGGACAGAAATATTGAGGCAACATTTTCTGAACATAGAAAAATCTCGGAGGAGGCAACATTTATTTTGCACATAGAAATATTTTTCGGAGGCAACATTATTTATACTTTATTTATACCAAATCACCAGATTAAACTGGTTAACCAGAGTAAACTGGTAAACCAAATCACCACAATACATTAAAAAATAAAGTATAAATAAATAGTTTTGCCTCCGAGATTTTTCAATGTCCAAAAAAGTGTTGCCTCCGAAAAATTAAAAATATTTCTATGTCCAAAATAAATGTTGCCTCCGAGATTTTTCTATGTTCAGAAAATGTTGACTCCGAAAAATATTTCTATGTCCAAAGTTGCCTCCGTACCCCAAGATCCTGACTCCAAGACAAGACTCCAACCAACTTTTGTATGATTTCCAGTGCCAATTGCATCTGACATCTGTTCTGATGTCTGACTGACCCACAATCAACCAAAGAACTTTCGGTTTTGGAAATCAGTAATAAATAGCTACAAATGAAGTCAAATCACATATGAAATCAGTTGTCAGTATAAAACGTTGCGAATAGCGGAAAACAGAAAAACGCTCAATTTTATTCGGAGAATTAGGACTTGTCATAGTTTTCACTGATCACTGTCAACTGTCGATCTATTTATCATCTATACTTGTAAGTTTTTGTCTAGTTCATTCATACGTACATAAACCTTGTAACTTGGCTGCTGTTGTTTTGCAAGTCGTTTCTTGCTTTTTGTCTTACTTTTAATCCTTTTTTTCTGGATTCATTATTGGTTCATATACAGGCTCCATAAAAAGAAACGCTTCTTTAGGCGAATTTCACCATGTACGATAGTACGATCTTTAATATTTCTGGAAGCTGTTTTATTAGTATATATTGGTGCTGTTACAAACATGAAACGTGTAATAAACGATAACCCGCCCCC
>JABASI010006151.1:0-11241 GCA_019776505.1 Tomocerus nigrus
TGGTTTGAATGAATGAATGAAAAAGAGACAAATCAAGATATGAAATCAATTAGAGGATGTTGACAATAAAAAGTGATTATGTAGCGTCTGTATTATTATTGACCACGACACAAAGTACACAGTCTGTCATTGAGAAAAATTCTCAGGAGTGGCAGGGGTGATTTTGTCCATGCTTATATAGACCAGAGTATCCTTTGTGTTGATATAGAATTTAGTTTCCCAACTAAACTGCTCTTGTAGCGTGCAAAGACAACAGAAATGACTTTATTATAACATTAGGAAGGATTTATTGGTTTTTCTTAAGTAAAGTGTGTCAGAGTTTTAACTACACACGACTTTAGTGCGGGCTGACGGGTCGGCGGATGTTTGCACTGTTGATGGCCCGCTCCTCTCTGCCCAGAAACTATTGTCACTCAATGCAATAGACAAGTCTTTTGGAGTAATTTAGTTGCTGTAATAAATTTGTAAGCAGACTTAGTCATTCTACTTGCATTGCAACGTTCCGCATTGCACACTAGCAGAGAGCATTAGAATTACGCTAAGGTAAAGTCTGAGGGCGAGAAGCCGAGTTCGGGGTGAACTGGAGAAATGAAGGAACATTTATTTAGTGTAATGTGTATGTTCAGAGGAGAGTGGCACGAGCTCATCAATTCTTCCTCCTTCAATATCTAAAGCAATAACATATGTTTTCCGATGGGTATCACAATATTCACAATGAGATTACTGTCAGATTAGAATCGTAATCCGAATGCGGCTGCCGCGGTGGCCTTAGAAAGAATAGAGAGACCCTGTAATTCATCTCCCTTCAATCCGTACAAATGCAGTTGCCTCTTTAGGTAGGGAACACAAAATACTCTCTATTAAAAGCAAAGCCAAACAGATACATTAGGAAGGAAGAATATGAGTTCGCCCCTTTTCTCACTTCACCATATTGACAATAATGTGCCTACATACTTCTATTCATCTTTATTCGCCTCTCGTGTTGAATCATCCCTTCGACTTTTATAACTTGGGATGACTATTTTGTGAATAAATATTATTATACATATTGCTAAGCCTATTTGCATACATCACATTAATATCCTGTATGCTATATGAGTAATAATCTATAGTTCCAGTTGAATATTACTCTCCTGCTCCTGCTAAATCACATTCGTTCTGAGCTCTGCTGCACATTCAGCGGATTTGTACAATTATTCGCTACTCAATGCCCTAATTTGTTTTCATATGTTTTCAGGAATAACTGCAAGTACTTCCCAATAGTTTCCCAATTATCATCTGTTTTATGTCATGCATTGTAAAATTCTGAAAAATGATGCACGAAATAACCTACCTACTTATTATCTGTATACAATATTAAACTACAGTTAGATATTTATGCAATATATGGCTTCAAGAAAAATCTTGAATTTATTTTTAAAAGAGAAACCTCTGCGGCAGTAGTGCAGTGGTCGCCCTGGTCGCTACAGTCGAGGACAAGAATCTTAGTTGTTTTTGGGCAAAGCAATGACAAGACAATTAAATGTGAGATAAAGTCAAAGAAAGATTTCTTTTAGGGATTCACTCGTCTCCCACAGAGAAAATAGTGATTTTAATGCCAATTTATAGGAGGAGAGAACATAAGGGGAGCATCGTGAAAGATTCATGACTCAAAGAATCGGGCCTTTTTCCAAATGTAAGTACATGTACGTCCTAGGAATAGAAAAGCGGAGAAGGAACAGAGAAAAAAGCATTGGCTGAGGTTTAGTTAGATGTAGCCGTTCGTTGGATATTTTGGTGTAGGAAGGGAAGGCAAGTCCCGAAGTTTACTTTCCTTGGCTATTATTTTCGTATGCGTGTGATGTACATCAGATTTGATTAAAACGAGAATCCCCGTCGACTTTTATAACCTACTGTTGCGTTTTCCTAATTCCATTCTATTCGCCATTCGCATTTGGCAGCTACTGCTCATTCACTTTACTTCACTACTTTTCCTAACTCTTTTGCTTCACTTGATTCGACCTCAGACGGATTGTAAAATACGAAATACGTTTAGATATAGCCACATTATATATATATAGCTAGGATATTACCATTACCTTTAGTGCAGTTTACAATGCATACCTAAGAACTGAAAACTGGATAACACAGTTTGCTAAACTTTTATTTCCTTTTACGCTAATATACGTTTTCATCCATATACAACACACACATATATGTTTCTAATAGCTTCTAAATATATGTCGTTGCTATATACAGTTCTAATAGCAGTGCCTGTAATGTTTCATGAGTATTGTGTATGCATTTTGCCCCGTACACTTGTGAGTTGTGAAGTCAAATTGTCTGGATTGGTTTTAGGATTTGTCTGCTATAAAGTATTAACTATCTATAAATGTAGCAATAGTAATAGCTGAAGATACAAAGTGAAATGGAAAACAGACAAGTTTCATAAGATAGACAAGATAGAATAGAATAGGCTGGAGGAGACGCCCATCCGTTCACAACTTCCTTCCAAATTACACGAAATTCAACTTCATTTAGTTGATTCGATCGAATTCGCTCCTTCACTACAAGTTAACACGATTCACTCACTATTACTTCATGTGATAACCGTTTCTTATATAACTTCTCATGAGTGTAATGCACCTCTTCTACTGCTACACCAGTTTTCACTCAATACTACGTGCATGCACAGCTGAGAGATTTTGAATATACCTACATTAAAATGCATAACAAACATTATCATTCTAATATTTAATAACAAGACAGTTAGTTTTACCATAAACTATTAGAATTATATTAATAATTCTTCAGTATGTAATATGAAACATATTTTGTAATAACAATAGAGAATGTTGTCGATCCGCAAGAAAAGGGAATGAGAAGCCTAATATTTATGTTATGAATCTGGTAATTAGATGGGCATACAAATCTACACTATTAACATTTTCTACTGTAGCTGAAGATGCTATGTGGTGTTGTAGTAGAAGATATTTATTGTACTTTGAACTCTTATTTACATAGTTTGGTATGTTACAAATAGTAGCAGTGTGTCTTTACAAACGAATTTAAATTGTGTAAAGGGCTATCGCTGTGATTGTAAACATGTTTTATGTACATTCAATAGCAACTATTATGGCTGAGTCTCCGTTAGAATGACAAATGAACTTAGAGAGAGAGAGGAAAAGATAAAATGTGTAAAGGAAGATAGGCAAGTCGTAAACTCCTACACAGACAAAGGAAAAGAGCGAGAACTTAGAAGTTGTGAGCAAACTGCGAAAACCATTATAAAAATATTACTGACAATGAGCCACAGATGAAAGATGTTAGTTTTATTTCAATTCATCCCTCTATGCAATGGCATCTCATTCTGAAAACCGAAATGCCGGACAATTGCTAAGGCAAGGTGTACACTTTCATTGTCATTTTTATCTCATCATTATTTACGTCATTTTATGGAGTTTTTACCTTTTGTAAAGAATAAAGTAAATACCTTGATAATAAAACTAAAATATTGCACTTATATTATGAATCATGAATAAATGTCATTTGAGATTATCCTTATAAGAATAATTTACCATGATAATTTATTATCAGATATAATGTAGCCGTCATAATACTATAATAGTATTTGATTTACTTCTTTGCTGTATCATAATCATGACAGCTATACTACGTACAAAATGAATACGTATAAAACACTAATAATATGACAAATCAAGTTAAAGAATGGATAAAATAAAACAGAATCCGCTTTAAGACAGTAATAATTTGACTGTAGAGATATATAGAGTTTTGTTAGAGCATATCTCAATTTTAAATGTATGCTTAGTGATTGAAGAGAACAGAAGCCTATTCATTATTCACACTTTTAAAGCACACACGCCAAGAAAGAGTTCTACTGAATTCATCACGTCATATCACATTATCATATTTTTAGTTAGGTAGGTGCATATGATTCCCTACGGTACATGCAGTGAGTAAGGAATCTTTTTAGTGTGATATCTTTAGCAAGTCCACTTGGCTATGAATGTAATAAATAATGTAATGAAAAGTAGTCATTCCATTTTTGGTAAGGCAGAAAGCAGAGGCAAGTCAAATCTCTAATGTCTTGACACCCTGGTGTCGAAAGGTCTTCCCTCAACTTTACTTTGCATTTTCTTTGTCTTCTTCTGTTCCTCACATGTAGCACCTACGAAGATTATTTACTTTACATCCATTGCATCCCATACACATCGCATCTCTGTTTGTATTTTTCTATGCACAACATTTCGTCATATTTATATTTTAGCTTTACTTGCTATTTAATAGTGTTGAAACTCTACCTGGCTACCGACAACCAACCAAACGGAAAGAAACTAACAATTTCATGTTACCCGTTTAATGTGATGTGCTACCGTCACTATCAAACTATCAACACACCTGAAATTGTTTTCATTTTATTACTCTCTGCTTATTCATATATAAATACGCTATTTTATATTAGTATGACATTCCTCTTTAGCTACAGACAGTATTTTTGACTCAGTTGCCCGTTTAGCCACATCTAACTATTTTAATGCAACATTAGTACGTATACCCACTATTGATAAAATCTGTGAGTTTATTGATTCGACAAATTTTGACCTTTAAAAGCTGCATAAATGATTCAGTAATTAAAAAATATTTATTAATTTTAAAAGTTAAGGACTTTTACTCAAAAAATTCACAAAACAAATTATGACAAAATCGTAATTCCTCTGGATTTTTGATTTGTGATCAGATATTCGTAAGTTTGGAAGGGAGTTAATTTCCCGGGACAATACTTCTTGATTTTCTACGTTAGTCTAATTGTCACACTTGAAATAGATACGATATATATGCAGAAAATGCATGGTAGCTATGCGTGGTAAGTAGGTATTACTGGTGCAATGTGAATCATTTGGACGTAATGGGCTGAGAAGTCAGGATAAACGTTAGTTAATCTCAAGCTAGTAATAATTTTCTAGTTAACTGAGTGAGGTGAAGAAAGACATGATTCTAGAGTGGAGATAAAATAGCGGAAAATGCTGTTTAAGTAAGTGTAAGATGTTTGTTTAGTGATGAAATGAGATAAAATGAATAAAGGAGAAGAAGGAGAGCCGTTGGTGTTAGGGAGGATGGGTTATTTTACCCCAAGGAGAAAGAAGGGTCAGTCAAGTCAAAGGAAACGAACATAGAGCCGAACAGAGCCTAATAAGTAAGTAAGGAAGGAGAGTAGGAAACTCATCTATCTACCACGAACCTACAACCAACAAAACTTACATACCTTACAACAAACAAACAGAAATTCAAGTACACACTGTCTCTACTCTCTACTTACTATCTGTGTACATTAGATTCATACACTCTCTTACATAACAATATCTCACACTACTAGTGTCTTATATATTTCTATGACGTAAATAAACTTTTATACAGGCACATTATAATTTACATGTGTATCTATGTAAGGTAGTATAAAATGAATGCTAAATCTATAAGTATACAGATATATGAATATATAGCATATGAGATATAGTAGTATAACGTTTTGTGTATTGAATGTGTTGAGTATGTGGCATGGTAGTAAGTATATATAAAATGATAAGGCAGTTTGTATGTAATATAAACGTAAGTAGCGTGTGGCTGTGTGAGTAAATGCTGTGGCGAGTATAGCGGTGGTGGTGTTGGGAGTGTTGTGTATAGTGTAAGTATTTCATCTGGATCGAGCACATTTATGCGTTGTAAATCTAAATCTAACACAAACTAATCTCATTCATTAGGTCCAATTGCGATAGGCATTACCCAAAATTGAACGTAATGAATTGGACTTTCAACCCATAAAGGTTTCCTGATTGCCCAGATGAATAGATATCTAACCAGGGACTTGTGCTTTATGCTCGACTCGACTCTGACGGGCGCAACACTTACTTAACCATTTGCTGGTGGAGAAGGAAGAACATTGGGAAAGGAACGGAACCGGGCATCCCGAAAACTTTCCTTCTCTCCATCTTCAGACATACATAGAGTCCGACCTAAGCGTCGAAGAAAACCACCTGGAATTGCTTCTCCTTTCTTCTTCTACGCCATCCTGCTACGACTTCCCTTTATCTTTCTTATCTTCTCGCAAAATTTCACAAGAGAAGAAAACTGAACATTTCCTCATTTCATCCAATTTTTCTCATCTCTTTTATTTTCCTTATAGAAACATCTGTCTTTATATGGCCATGGCAAATATTTATAAGAAAACCAGATATAATGGTAGTAGTGTAAATGTAAGTCAAGAAAAGGATGGAAAAGAGTAGCTCTAACATAATAATATTAGCTATCAAATGTTATTTTCAGTATTGTTGTCTTGTTTGTCTATTATTCTAATACACAATAGAATGTTGTAAGATTATAGTTATATAGACAGAGAGTGAGAAAAGAGAGAGAGAGAGAAGTTTCGTCCAAGCTTTGCAAGTAAGTCGAGAATTCGTGTGCCTGAACTGTATGAAGTTTTCGTTGAGAGAATCGGGAAGGGCAAAGGAGTGGAAACTGGGCTGGCTGTTGAGACGCAGTCTACGGCTTGAAATTGATTCGCTGGCTAACGTTGTGGAGCAGGCCGCCCTTGCCACCTTCCACTTTGGTCATAGGCCCAAATGTACACACGCCTCCTTAGCTCTTTTTTACTCACTAAACTCTACGGAATCTACTCCTCTTTCCATTCTCCTATCCACTTACACATATATCTTATATTATTATTATATCTTCTTTTCGCATATATCTCTGGGAATGTATGTAGTATATGTGTATAGATGTAGGAACGGAGAATACACATTTACTTTAATATTATATACGAACAACTCAAGTCCTTTTAAAGTTTTACTTCACCATTTACAGACTTAGTCCGTACAACAAACAGATAGAGTGAGATTTTCAGAGGGAAATGATAGAGTAGGATTTTATATGTTGGATTGTTGTGTTCTTCGTCGTAGTCGTAGAGTCGTGTGTGTGTGTGTTTTGTTGGGGCAGATAGAGTACACAGGGAAGGATATTCTTAAGTTGACTTCCCTGCCACTGCCACTTACACTTTTCCCATTCTCTAAGCGCAGCAAATGACATCCCAATCCAATCCATTGCTTTACTTTAGTTCACTTTAGGTTACTTTAGCTCCTCTCTGCCTGCCTGCTCTTTTAGTGGCCGTACCATCTAAACAGTAGCACGGACGAGCTTCGTTGACGCAAGGAAACCCAGCGACTCAATTCACATAGAGCTGAACGCCAGCAACCCAACTCAACTCTTCCGCTTTCCTTCAGATACGATCTTGTCCATTTAATTCCGCACTGACGAGACGAGACTCCAGTTCAATCCACTTATTTAATACAAAAGCAGCTCTCAATCAACTACAATTCTTTCCCAATCATCCTCCTTCATATCACACTCCACCACAACAAATACAATACACTCTCATAAAACAATTCTCTCCAATATCCTCTTTCTTTCTCTCTATCCCTTCACACGTACGCACCACCTCAACACTTTCTTTTACGCTTTTATTGATACTTTCGAAATTACCATCTCACAATCAATTTATACATCACAATATAGTGTACACTTTTATTAAGTAAGAAGAGGAAGAAGAAGAATTCATTGCGAGACTGAAGGGACACTCTCCCTTCAGCTCTGCCCCTTCAACCTAACAAATAATTATTCAAGTGTTCAAGTGAAAATTGTTTTCCGTGGCTAATCACGTCAAACTGGAATTACTTGCAATGCTCAACAATATCGGAGCAGGTAAAATGAGACTTTTTTTTCTATTTTTTTCTTCTTCCTGAAAATGTCATGTAAGATCAACGGTACTGGCTCATTGTACACTCATTATATACCAATTTTATACTATCGCACCATTTTTCCATACACTTCAGAAGGCATTTCGTTTATTTCACTACAGTTCAAGTGGTTTATTAAAATAATGTTCATAAAATATTACGTTTAACTATTACTCAAGCTATGGGATTTAAATTTTGATCAATGCTACATAATTAAAGTAACCTACTGCTCAAACACTGCTGACATAATTGAATTTCTTCAAAAATGCTGATATGGAATATCTACGAATACTAGCAAGAGATATCTATTTGCATAACGTAAATTAGAATATTATAAAATAGCAAAATTATTTACTAGGAATCGCTCAATAACATTTTTAGTAACTTTTGCTATCATGTCATAAACAATTTGATGAACAATAAAACTTGTGATGTAGATTAACTGGAAGTCAGATATGGTCACATCTCCCTGATATATGCATACCCCGTGTAGTCTGATTTTTGACCGTGTGCAGTGTGTCGTGTGTGAGATAGAGATGAAAAGGTAGGTGCTTTATTGGCGGTAGGAGTTATAGGTACGTTTATGTGGCTAACAAATAAGCTCCTAATAATTGTAAATGGTTTGCGTTAGTTAGTCGGTAATTTATCCACTAAATACGTAATAATGGATTGTAATCAAAACTAAGAATAAGGTAATTGCTCATTAGCAGAGAGGAAGAGTGAGAGAATGAGGGAGTCCACTCCAGTCCACGATGAATGGGATTAGATGGCAATGCTTTAGTTTAGTAGGCAGTAGACTTATTACACTCGGCGAATTGCAGTTCGTTAGCGTTCCCGTTCTCTCTCGCTCTACTCTATGTACATCATCTCCTAATTAATTGGTTTAAGTGAAGCAAATCAAGTTAGTGGGGCACTGGTTCAAGCATAACCGACACTATCCGTTAATTCTAACCGTCCTCCGTCTAATAATAACAATCCCCTAATTGCCAATTCTCATCTCTTTAAATAAAAACTCTTCCTCCACAAAAGATTCAATACAGATATGACGAGATGACTAATGAAACTTGTCGATTTACTTTGATTATTACTTAAACCTACTTTAACCTACCGTTTTTCCAATCGGTAAATATAGCAGGCGGAACAACTTGTGTGGGTATACCAGACATTTTTAACACACATAATGAAAATTTCCAGTACAGTAGTTAATAATTATTGTCGAATTTACTGGCTCATAACTGAACACCATGTTTCTAAACTAAAAAAGTTTATTATTGTTTTCAATTAAATAGGGAATTCACCCAGTTAGGGTTAGTTAGCTAACATCTGCATAATCTAAGACAATGCACTACCTACCTAAATTAAATAATGAATTGGAATATTTATTCAAGGACACGGAAATTCTAGTCTTTGCAATGTAAATGATGCAAGATCATCTCTTGGCTCGGGAGGATCACTCGGAAACCCGTCTGGGCTACAGGTACCTTTTTTTTTATTTTGGCAGAGATACTTAATAGTTAATAGGAGAGCAGTGGGAGTTTATTTAGCGCGAAGGGATTCCTATTGAATGATCATAAAAGTAGACAGGAGCTCGTAAATTTTCACTGTCTTTCACTTATTGTTAGAAAACATAAAAATGTGTTGATCGAATTGTGATGGTTGAGTAGTTGGGGAATCAGGGAGGTTTGGGTTCTGGTACTGGCACATCCACCCCAGTGTCATCAGACAGTGACAAGCCGGTGAAGCAAAAAAGACATCGGACCAGATTCACCCCAGCACAGCTCAATGAATTGGAACGGTGCTTTGCCAAAACGTAAGTACACATAAAATCCGCCTCCTCTTCATTTTACGACTTTTCCTAAATGTTTTTCACCATATACTACCAACCAGGCTGATTGTCAATGCTTTAAAATTAATATTTTTATTAGCACGTCATTTGCTTAAAATTAACAAGTTGAAATAATTAAAGAACTGCTAATAATTGTAGATCCTGTTTTCTAATGGAATATTGGCGTTTGTCGCACTCTCAACTAAATTGTGCTTTTATGATTTTATTTTAGACATTACCCGGACATCTTCATGCGAGAAGAGATTGCCATGCGAATTGGACTTACAGAGTCAAGGGTTCAGGTTAGTATATCATGATTCTTCATTACCAATAGCCATAAATTAGCCCATCCGAGAATTTTATCGAAAATGCATAAGCAAATTGCAGATTTTCATGTAAAATGAGATGTTTTATCGGTAGGTATACATTTATACACAGTATCACCACTTTCCAGAGATTTTAGGATGAAGATGCATTTACTATTTATTTGTATCTGTCATGTCTGAGTAAATTGAATGAGAAAAGGTAGAGAATGATAGGAGTCGCCGAGATTTGGAGGTAAATATATCGAATGTGAATAGGGAACTAACAAGTATAATCTAGCGAGGAGCATAAAATGATTAGGTATAAAGTACACCTTAAAAGTAATAAATGGGAAAACACACAAAGAGAATGAAGATCTAAATGAAAGATGTCAAGAGAGTGAAGGGAGATAGAAGTTTATATGCATTATTTATTATAGTTGAGTTAGTGAGTGGGTATTGCATGATGGAGATGGACAAAAGGAGCAGAGGAGAACCGAACAAAAGGATTTTTAGTGGCAGAGAGGATTGTGTATGGTGGTTTGTTAGAAATTTCCTCTGGTTTGGCCATAGACAGTCAGAGGTATGTAAAATGTGATGTGGGATTGAGTTGTGTTGAGCGATGGCTCTAATAGATGTAAATTAAACTGTGCGTAACTCAGTGGCTGAGCAAGTAGTGACCTTTCGAGTTTGCTTGCACTTGGGCGATCACGCCTTGTTAGAACATTACTTTTCGTTTGCTCCTCTTCTCTGCTCATCTTCATTCCATTTCCAACTCACAGATAATAGCTACATACGTGCAGAAGCATATACAGTGATTTTCATTTCGGACTTTGCTTACATCATTTCTACCTCTGCCATTGTATTTATTCAACTTGGTAAGAGTAGACCAAATAAAAAGCTGAAAACGCCATTTGCTACACTTGCCATGCTTTAACATGTCGATATATGCATTTTCGAAAGAGTTACTTATTTACAGTAGCTCCTGCACTGGAGTGGCTATGAAATTGTTCGGCATGCTCTGACTACATACACTCAATATTTACATTTGGACCTGCCATTCATTTCAAACACCTTTTTCTGGGAAATGTACATACATAATGTATCATAGTGTTCTTCACATTATTTTGTGTGCATAGAATAGAAACAGAAGGAAGATGAGTAGTTTTAGAATAGCTCTCAGGTATATACATATTTGGGTGTGTAAACTCTCTACAGAAAGATATAATAGTACAGATGAAGATGCATTTGCTCATCTCATCTCACCTCTCTACTAATTTGCATATCACTCTTCTATTGCTCTAAAATACCACTGCATTAGCTT
>JABASI010006152.1:0-11241 GCA_019776505.1 Tomocerus nigrus
CCCCCAAAGCCCCCACCTGGATACGCCCTTGATGCTTCGTTATGTAAAATTTTGATTTACATGGATTTAATTTGCAAGGACTTATTCTTTTAATAGTGCTTTACTATTACAGCATTCGGGCAGGTACTAGATTATATTTTGGATTCTTATACCTGTTATCCAGAAAATTCGTATGGACAACTTCGTATATGGGATGCTGGAATTATCGTATCTGGGTGTGGAAATATCGTATATGCAAATGGAAATATCGTATCTAGATTTTTGTATATGTAATCATTCACTGGAACTGCATATTTAATGTATGATAGAAATTTTGATTAAATTTTGATACCAATAGTTTTTCTGGTCGCAAATGGTCAACTCCAAATTGAGTCTTGTGGGGACCATGCTATTATAATCTAAGCTGCGATAGCACACCTGCACGTGTTTTACGGTAACCCATAATCATAGAGCATCTAATTATTTTAAACCAACCTAACGTAACCTGTCCGAACTTAAAATAATGACGTACCAGGGCTCTATGATAACTCGCTTGCTATTATACTGTGAATTATTGTGGCTATTTTATTTTACATAAATATTTAGGCACCTACTTGATTTGAAGATAATGAGAAATACTTATTCAGTGTCACACAGAACAGAGGTAAATGACTTTAGTTCCAGTATTGATGCAGAAACAATGTCATAAAAGTCCCAGACCCGCCCCTGCTATTTTGTTTTAAAATTACCAATGAATAAATTGGTCAGATATCAGAAATGTGTAGGTATATAGGTATGGTAGGTACTATGGTCTCATAGCCAAGCAAACAGCTCTCTTTGTGATTTTCAAACTATCCAATGTATTTGTTTCGGACGTTCGTGGTGGGAAGAATGATAATAACCACAAACGCTGTGTTTTCCACTACTTAGTTTTATTGGTATCTAGTCATGTCATGTCACACGTTTATGAACAACCCAAGACTTTGTACTAACATTGACCCCACATCCACATCTCCATCAAGCGAATGCAAAACATGACACGGAGAAGGGAAACACGCATCATGCATCTGATCCATGGTCCATCTGCAGATATCTGTATTCTAGTACACTACCCACTGTACGACTGCACTGTAGTGACTGTACAGACTCCTAGATTCTAAAGAAGTCAATCGATTAGTGTTGGGAAAATGTTTGTCTCATTTCAACTTCTGATCTTGTTGGAAGATAAATAACCAAATTAAACCTAAGAGATAAGACAAAACTACGGCGTTATCTGCAGATTCTTCGGCCCTTCCATTTCACATTAGCAGTGAAGCAGTCAGTCGTAGTCATAAATGTTGGCAGAGCGTAAATGCTGGCTCTCCGTTCCTTGTCCGTTAACCTCTCATCCTTTGGGTTAAAAACCTTTTTTATGTCACTCCATAACAGATTTCCATCCTCAATCAATCAAATTCTAGTAATCGGAAGGTAATTTTTAATAAAAATTCTAGTTTTTATTAAAATTGGTTAAATTGCACGTTTTATTATTTTAAACGGAATATAGTATACCGTATGGGGTACCAATTTTAGTTACTTACCTAAGTTATAAATTATCTACAAAGGATTACATCATGGCGTTATTTAACTAATACTATCGTATTTTCAACAACTCCTAAGAAACTTCAGGGAAACGGGATTACTACAACGCTTGCATCTTTGGACCTCCTAGAATCCTAGCTATCCTCATCAGGCCTTCATTATGTCCAATGCGACGTCGTCCACCACCACTGAGAAAGGGAAAACTCTTCATCAGCGGTCGAACGCCAACAATGAAAGTGTTCCTAGTTCTGGAAATATAACAATATCAGCTATCATTACCAACATACAGGTAATATCATAAAAGCATTATAAACACACAATGATAAATATATTCAGACTTATTTAGGACTACAGTTTTGATAGGTACTATAATGGAATGGAACAATTTCCTAATTCTAATTGTTTTACAGCATTATACCTCTTATCAATTATTCATTTTGAATTTTTTTATTCAAATTCCATTAACCATCTGCAGCACCATTTTACATTTACCATTTCATTAATCGTTTTTATAGACAAATGTATTTAAATATATTATGTAATCGTTGAAACACGTAAATTGATCCATTTTTTTATATGCCTATACTTCAGAGACCACTGGACACCACTTTTGCGTCTGAGTATTCCTTTTCAAGCATATCACACGTATACAGAAGTACAACAAGTATCAACAGGCTGCTTCTACACCAACAAAATCGTCCTTATCCAGGAAATGGTACCGATGTAGTATTTCAATGTTCCAACGGATATATTCGGGCCCACAGCCTTCTAATGACGTCTTCCAGTCTAATCGATGGGACTTTAAAAGAAGTAGGAGCAGGGAAATTTTTTAATACTTTATTTATATTGATAATCCTTTGTAATATCTACATTTTTATACAAAATGTTTTTTAAATTGATACTTTAAATAGAACGAGTGTCTTGATCATCACGGGAATCGATCTATTGCCGTAAACGGGTACAAAGTGGAGCATATTGCAAAGATTCTATTTCTATTTTATGCTGGCCAAGTCATTTTCACTATGGAGAATGAGAAGAAGATAATTTTACGCTTACTAGAAATATTCGGAGTGAATTCTTCTTCAATTATTGTTGATGTTCCATTTTTATATTCGGATGGCTACAAACAGTTGCTACAAAAAAAGATGAAAGGGTTGCAATTACGCATGGTACTGACAACGACAAAAGTCAATCGAAATAATGAAAAGCAGGAGGACGAGATTTTTATTCGTCCAAATGGGTCAATAGAACGTGAGTACCTTAAATGGCACTGAACTTTTTTAAAATACTAATTATCGTACGTGGCATATTTATGCATCTAAGTTTTATTTATTTTTTATAGCCTTAAGCAGAGAATGGAATGTGTCGGAAGTAATCGCACTGGACGATGTACCAAATGGGTTTTATTGTGCCACATGTGAATTTATTTTTGACGACATTGGAAATCTTCAAACTCATATGCTGAATGAGCATGGCGTTCAACCCAACAAATCAATAAATCATGAACGACACAGCACAGTGCAGCAAAACAGCGAGATACATATCTCGACTACGACGCAGGTCGATCCGTGCCAACCTGGGACATCTGCAGCCCTGAGAAAAGAATTAGCATTGTTACGAACTGCCCCTGTACACGAAAAATCTCTTGAAAAACGAAGGAAAGTCATTACTCAGCGTACACCCCAAAACAGCCCGGTTAGTCAAGCGGATGTGGAAATAATAATAATCAATTCACCAAATGCAACATCGACTCCAAGTCCAACTAAAGGTCCTGGAACATCCTGTGGAATCCGCCCAATTCCGTCGCAAGAAATCGACCAGCAAAATCAGAAATATCTTTCTTGTGCTGTCTGCTTTCTTGTGCGGGATAATGATAAAGATATGCAAAAGCATCTGATTAATTGCCATTCCAGAACTCTGGACGAAAATGGACAATACCTTGGTGTAGCATGCAGAACAGAGAATCCAGACGCATTTAAAGGAACAAGGTGTCTAATTTGCAATGAAAAATATTTGAAGGCAACTGGTAAGATTGTGACTTATTTTATATTTTAACGGCATATTTTATTCGTAATTGTTGATGGCTTAAATTTTTAAATTCTTTTAATTGTAGCGTTAAAGCAACATTATGAAAAACTTCACGAAGTCATTGAGGGAAAACACTACACTCTACCGGGGAGTCCAAAATGCCTTGTTTGTCAGCAGAAAATTGGACATGATCGTAAAGATGGTGAAGATGCTACACAATTTTTCAACCATGTTCGACAATGTCTTACGGGAAAAAATAATACAACATCGACTAAGGTGTTTGTTTTTTCAAATTTGTAGTCTTGAGTTTAAACTTTGAAAATTATCACATTTTACATTTGTTTTTGAATATACAGTCAAGGCTTCCAATGCCCAAGAATGATTTTGAAAATAAGAAACCACCGAATCGGAAAATTTTAACGCCACCAGGAAAGCCGAAACCGTCTGTACCGAAATGGTCAACAGCCAAAAGAATGGGAACTGTGGTAGCCGACGTAATCCAAGAGCAGCCTTCTGCTAAAAGGAAATTATCAGTGAGGACCATACCTGAAAGAATTCCAACTAGAGAACCTGCACCCCAACAAAAAAAGAAAAAGAAATTGGAAACAAACCAACAGCTGGCAGCGATGAACCATATTGTAACTACACCTGTTAGAGTTTTACGATCTGGAAGAAACATTCCAGAAGTTCCAGAAAAAGGGAAGAAAGCCTCCAAAATTCCGAAAATGCAAGTCCGGAACTCACAATTGCCCACCGACGTCGCTGCCGAGGAACCAATGAATGAATTAAGAGTAACCAATCTTCGCTCGATACCAAAGGGTAAGCAAAAGGCAACAATGCAAAAACTGGCCCCGAAAGAAAAGTTGCCTGTCAGGAAGAAGGCTGTGAATACAGGAAGAGGGAAAAATAAGGAAGCTGAAGCCATCGTTCAACCCAATCAATCGAATGAGAAGGATGGTGAAGACAACTCGGATATTATTGTACTAGTTGAGGAAAACCCTCGATTCCGTAAACTTCCAATTCCTAATCGACACGACGAAGACAAGGAAAATGCAGGAAACTATTGCAAACCTTTAGTCCCTGGAAGCAGTAAATCTGTTGCTGATTGTCTAAGTTCTGGCTCGTTGGTCCCAGGTACTCCTAACTATAACTCTACTCACATTTTGGATGTAGCTGACCTGAACAAGCAAAGAAGTTCCGTTATGATCCCGAAGCTTCGCGTTAAGAAAGACCCAGGTACTCCTAACTATAACTCTACTCACATTTTGGATGTAGCTGACCTGAACAAGCAAAGAAGTTCCGTTATGATCCCGAAGCTTCGAGTTAAGAAAGTTCCTGAAAATGTTCCCAATGTGGATGCATGGGTGTGCACTGCTGCCGACGACGCTTTCACTCCTGAAATAGTAACAGAAATTCCACCAGAAGACCAACGTTCAGGTATATCCTCTATGTACACGACACCAGAACAAACATTGCAGTTTCTTTCTGTCAGTGACAACAAAATTGATGAAAATATAAACCGCAGCGAATTTGATCATTTCCAAGAATTCTCTGACACAGGTATTGCGAAAATTAAACGAAGCTGCCTGTGAATACGCTCAACTCATTCAAAACCACCAAGATTCTCTTCCTCCCTTAGATCGGACAAATTATACCGAAGCCCATCCGATGACTTGGTTCTTAGATTTTCCTGTTGACATCTCAACTATATTTTCAATGTAGTTAATATTCCCTGAGTTGAAATTAACCCTGAGTTGAAAAGTATTGTCATTCCGTAAGAATATATGCTTGACAATAATTTGGATCGATTTTTACGCATGCTAATTTTTGGACAAAATACAAAAAACATCAGGAAAAGGAGATAATTTTTGTCAAATATCTCAGTAATAATATAAAAATAACCGTTTGAAGAATGTCATTTTTATGTATTGTAATTAATTTGGTGGCATGTGCCATTTCAAAACGTATCCCTGTCTTAAAAATGCAATTTTAAGGGATAAATGACTTGAATTTAATATTCATTTATATTACTTTATAAATTAATAATTTTATGGATGCACTTTTATTCAATGTTATCGTTGTTATTTTCTCATGTCAAGTAATAAATACACTTGTACCACGCAAATATTGACCCTGTTTTAGCAAAATGATCAAAATGTAATAATGATGAAACAAACCAATTTTGTGATTGTTTATACACAGAGCAAAACTGCAAAAATCATAATATCATAATAATTGTTGGTGAGGACCACAAAATTACATGGAACTAGAAGCCCGTCCGTCAGTTATGGTCCATCCATACATTGAAGTAAGTATAGTCAATATTATAAGAGAACTAATGGCACACATAGTATATTATATCACATAGTGTTTTAGCTACATACTACATAGCTACTTAGTTTTCATAGCTATTTTAGTCGATGTAGGCATTCTAAATAGAGTTGTAAATGAATTTCCTAATGAAGCAGAAATAGGACTACCTAGATTAGTATATTCCGTAATTTTCAGATAGGAATTAATTCTGAAATCCGACTAATGGTTTGTAATGCTTTGAAATCCGTACCTAACAGAAAATTAAAACAATGAAAATATATTGTAAACCCAAATCTACTTAAAAGGTCACTCTACCCATCCTTAATGGGTTCATAGTTTATATTATACAGCCGAACTCAATGGGTAGTATGCCGCCATGCAATTTAATTGGAGAAAATGATGCAGAAATATATAATTCAGATAAATAGCCCCAATGCGTACTACAGTCAACTTTTAATTTGGGTGTAAGAGAATTTAGGTGCATAAATGAGTGAAACGGTTTGCAGACGGAGTGGTTTATGAGGCACACAAGTTCTCTTTATTGTTTGCCTAGCTACAAAGACAAAGTCGTCATTAATGTAAATGCAAAAAATAATGGTTACAAATTATGTTAAGCTGTGCTATAATTCTAATACGGTACGGTTCGAACCTTTCCCCAAAAACAATTTCATACAATATCAAAGAAAGGACTTAATGTTCAGTAATAATCGAACTTGACATTTAAGTAGGTACAAGGTACAACTGTCCATGATTTGAAGTTGCCCAGACCTACGACAGGTATACAGTATTTAGAATATATAATATGTCACATTATGTCGCAGTGGTTTGTGGTATCGATAAATGAGTACTGCAATGTAAAATATACCTTTTTAAAACTGACCCAGTTGAATTGTACAGAGTATTGTAGTATAAATACACTTGATTTGAACATAAATCATTTCAATTGCATGAAAATGTCCTGGATAAAATGTTCGAGGATTCCTATACGTCATCTATATACACATGTGTCAGTGTCATTTTACCTTAAGAGGTTACTACTTTTACATTTAACATGTTTATATGATAGGTTTGAATTACTTTATGGTATGCTCTACTATGAGCTGCACATTGGCATCTAAGATTAGTACATCTGTTATTAGTTTAATTTTCTTGCATTAAATTTCACCAGGTTTGGCATGACACGGCCTTAGTTTCTTTGACGGCTTCAACATTAATTTAAATGCTATGTGTATATTACTAATTACATACAAATTACAAAGGCAGTGACAGAGCTCATTCTTCCTCTTTCGAGCCGATCGAAGTCATTAACTTGTTTCAGTCAACTAACATTATTAGGTGTAATATTTTCTAATAAAGGTCTACGGGTAGGAATACATCTACCTCAATACTGCATTGTTGAAAGGGATTTATTTACAGCTGACTTATCGTATCATAGTAACTCTATAACGTACGTTAAGATTTAACAATTGAAAACTTTGTAGAAATACAGAATTAAAAAAATCATTAGCAAATTGTACAAAAGAAAAACTGAAATGCTCTCGCAATTATTACCAGTACAAAGCAAAGATAAGTGAGAACGGCAACTACAAAACATTGGTTGGTATTTACAATAAACTATTTAGCACAAACATTGAAAATTGGTTTAATAGTGGCTACAAGATTCAAATTAGAAGGTATGCCAGTGATTAACCAGCGCACAGAATGATTTGAACCGCCTGAATTGCTAACACAAAGAAGTCAGCAATAAATCTCAGACATTATTTCTTTTTCCCTTTACCCAAAGTACCCAGAGATAATGTGTGGTGAGATCCAGACAACTGTTGTGTTTGGAATTGAATCTTTAGCCGATGAAACTCCGCTATTTCGTCTTCCAAATGCTTTTGATATTCCTCCATACGTTTTTTCTCTTTGGAATTTTCATCCTTCATTTGGTCAAATTTGGCATGTAGCTATATCAAAAAATTGCAATAAGTTTTTTCCCCATACTTTAGCATTAAAATAATAACGTTTACAAATTACATACTAAAAGTTAAAATTCAAGAGTATAATTAGTGCCAAAGTCATAAATATTTACTGCATGACTGCATGGAAGATATATTTCTAAGTTAATATTTTCAGTAAAAATTTGTAACACCGCAAATAATAAAACAAGATCAGATAAACAAAAGAATTGCACATTTGCAAATTCAGAAACAGCAGCTGCAGTATTGGCAACAACAAATTCGCAGTGCATTCCATTTTTTCCGTGCTCTTTTTTCGGGCGGATACATATAAATTGAGGAGCTCAGTGTAGCTAATCCTTTGCTTCGCAAAATGCTTTGTAATTATCAGAAATAAAATCCACTTGCTAACATATAATTAGTGCAGCTTAACAGGTTAGAGAAAAAAATCAGTTGAGTGGAAGTTGGGAACACTCACCTCTCTTTCAGCTTCTTTCAACTGAGATTCTTTTTCCTTCACACGCTGAATAAACTGCTGCTTCATTTCTTCTTCTTTCTGTTGCAACTCCTGTTGGTGCAGCATCATTTTTTTCTCGCATGTCTGTTGAAAACTCATGGGTTTGTTGTCAGAGTCAACGTCGCTGAAGCCCATCTAAGGAAAATAGCACCATTAGTTTATTACTCTTTTATGCGTAGTAGGCATTGCAAAAACAAAGACAAAATGTCAAACAAATTTACCTGCTCCAATCTAGTTTTGCGATATAGCTCATAATGTTTACTGTGTGTCTGTTCTCTCATGTCTTCCATATTCGTACGAATTAACATTTCTCGCAGTTTCACAAAGTCACAATGCGTTTCATTCTCCACTATAACATAATTTCAACAAACATTATAGAAACATTGTCATTGAAATTGCTTCTTCCAAAGAAGCAAAGTTTGCAATAAAAACAAAAAATTCCCTAAATAGGTAATAAGACATACTTCTGTAATGTATAAAGTTTCCAGCACATGACAACAATTAATTTAAAAATGTAGGTTTCAAGTAACGGCACAAGGGACAAATAAATGGGTATTACAGAAAGCAAAAAACTATACCGTGCGTGATGTGTCGTTAAGTCGGCCACCAAAATCCCATTAAAGTATTATAAAGAATGAAAAAGTGTTTTCGTAACGTTTTTCTACATACCTTGAACTGTACCCCATGGGTATTGTCTTGCACGCATCATTTTATTTCCGACACGAACAAAGTCGCTACTACCAACCACGGCAAACGGAAGATGCCCGTTCATGGAAGAATTTATCTCGGATACACTTTCGTCATCAGTAGGGAACTGATATATTTTTACTCCGTTGGAAGTCAATTCAGTGATAATTTTCTCCTGTTTCAAAAAAATTATTCTCAAAAACTTTTGTAGTACAGATGTATTTATTTTAAACGTAATTCAAGGGAATACAACGACGCACCTTAAATTTCTGAAGTTCTGTCTTGGAAATGGTATCAGCTTTAGCAATAATGGGAATGATATTCACTTTGCTATCCAGCTTTTTCATGCACACCAAATCAATTGACTTCAACCTTGAAAAAATATAATAAATTATACAACCGATCTAATGTATCCACAGTAATAAATATTCAAGGAACGTGCAATTGTTATTAAAGTTTCTTACCCATGACCGGTTGGACATATAAAATATAAACACGCATGAATCCGAGAATCATGGTAGATGGAAAGGCACCGCTTAATCTTTAATTCTTCTTGAAGATACGCCTCAAATTGTGCGTCAATATAATCCACAATCGATTTGAAACTGTCCTGCTTGTTTATTTGATCGCCATAGCCAACAGTGTCAACTATCGTTAGCTGAAAATAGCCAAAAAATATAATGGTGTAATCGGAAATTATTACACTTACTAATACCATACTTTTAAAAAGTCACCCTTTGGCAATACCAACTAATTCAGCCTATGATTTCAAATATCTATTACAGTTTTGTCATTTTTAAATAAATACAAAATAAACGTTAATAACGTAACAAATGAAGCCTATACCCTAGTGAAAATATTTTTCCATGCTGCAATTTCCCAAATTCGATTACCCACATTAAATTCCAACGATTCACTATAATATAATGTAAGTATGATTTTTTGATTATCCATATTATTATGCGTTTAATTTTCCAATTACTGATACATAAAAACGGTAATTCTATGTGATAAATTCATTTCTGAATGAATCACATAGCAAAATAGAAAGATATCTGTTCTCTCTGTTCTGTTATAAAATAGAAAGATTACTTACTAACACGGTCATTCTTAAATAACCAGTTGAAATCTAAATCTAATCTAAATATCTAAAATAAATAGAAAAATAAAAAAATCTAAAATAAATAAATCTATCTAATCTAAATATCTAAATATCTAAAATCTAATCTAAAATAGAAATCTAATCTCTGTCATCTAATTTCATTTTCATACGGGTATGGTAATTAATATTATTGACTCTTTAATCTAAACGTTGCTATAAAATATACCTTGGTATTTGCAATTCTTAATCCCGTCAGGATTAAAAGGTCTTAAAATTAGGTCTAAAATAGAAGTTCATTCAAAGTTTCCATGTGCTTGTAATTGATATACGATTTAGCTAATTTTTTCTAATCACAATATAATATATTCTTAATTAGCACATTACAACTAAGTAATTTTTATGTAACATTTTTGATGAGGGACTCATCTTAATGCATTCTGCACAAGATCAGACAAGCAGACCTGCTTAAGTGTGAAAAAGTAGTTAGAAATGGGAAACAAATAATTGCAAAATCAGTAAATGAAAATGTGAGAGAGTAGTTACAAGTATGACGGGCTAATAAATAAAAATACTGTATAAATTTTTATTACTGTTTTGCTTGCATTTCATTATTGTTAAAGCTTGCACTTTGTGGTTTTGTATTGTACAATGGTTGTTGTATTGTGCGCTGTGCTGTAATAAGAACGAGGCAGCCTTAAGGAGAGGTTTATGGTTCTGCAAAAACAGAATTGTAGGAAGACGACTTAATGTACAATAATGAAATCTACATTTTTGAAATTTACTCGAGGGAATCCGGAACAAAATTTTAAAAAATTGGCGATAATGCATAGAAAAAATGAATTTTGATTTTTATCGCATATTTAGACGAAGAAAGTTTTGACCATTAACTCCTGATGCCATTGGTACTTCTTTGCTCTAGTTTTCAAAAATTTTTGAAACTGCCCGTTTCCTGAAAATGTCGGAATTTCGTTTTTGCCATTTTGTGTTTGAATTGCATGACCCTGCTACGGCACGAAGCTGCGTCATGCTATTCTTATGGGGAAATTTTAAATTTTTTGTCGCACAGTATACCTATACATATATACCTACTCCTATTT
>JABASI010006153.1:0-11239 GCA_019776505.1 Tomocerus nigrus
TTTCAATCTGATTTATCTTTTTAAATGGTTTTAAGTGAACAAAACCATCATCGAAAAAACATCTTTCGAATGCAAAGTATTTTTGGAATTTAGAACTTTTGTCTTCGTTTTTTCCCTTAATGTGGTGAAAAATTCGCCAAAAACGAAATAGTTCACCAAGGTGTGCACATTAATGCTGTAGTGTCTAGACGGTGGAGGAGTGCATGTGGCGAATAAGCAAGAAGAAAAATGTGTGTAGACGAGGTGAAAGTGCTATGAGCGGATGAAGGGAAACACCCTGTACGTATAATTATGTAAGCCTTCGCGTGTAAAAAGAGATGAGAATGTGTGTGAGGGACATAGGACTGATCTGTTGTCTGCAGTAAATGGCATTAGGCACAGTTCGGGATGAAAACATGCAATGCTACTTTAAGTGCATGTAGCTGTTCCCGTAGAATAAGCAAGTGAAAGTCTCAAGTTGACACATGTAGTGAGTATAAGAGGGAGGCGAGGGTGGGTAGATATGCGCATAAGCAAGGAGCCTAGACGAGGTCACATTTGCATCCACCGGAGGAGGGAAAACAAAAGGCTCGGCCA
Source organism: Tomocerus nigrus (assembly GCA_019776505.1). Taxonomy (NCBI): domain Eukaryota; kingdom Metazoa; phylum Arthropoda; class Collembola; order Entomobryomorpha; family Tomoceridae; genus Tomocerus; species Tomocerus nigrus. Next base: position 577 of record JABASI010006153.1, read on the forward strand.
TAGTCTTCCGTGTGTGTCGAGAGTGGCGGTGTCGCTATTTAGGGATGAGGAATAACAGTAGCTCTCTGTTTTGCAACTTTCTCCACTTTCACCGGGCGTGTTAGGAGTGAGAGTGTGGCGTGGTGATGTGATGACCATCTAACACAATGGAGAGGCAGAGAACAAAAGAACAAGCCATTAGAGTGAGCCATTTACATAAGATACATGCATATCGCCGGATTGAATTTTCTGTCCCTCCCACTCTCATCTCCCCGCTTCCCATCACGGCCCAAAGAAAGGAACAATAAAGGAAACTAGGATGCAATTCAATACTCTGTTATTTCCACAATCCGGGCCAGCTCACTTCCAGTAACGAATCTAAATGCATATAGGCCCCACCACCACCTCCACCTTATTGTTCGCTTTGGATTCATTCAGATCGGAGCCTACGTACGTGTGGTGCCACGTTATATCCATTCACTTGAATAGTTAATGGTAGTTACTCTGATCTACAGCTCTGCCAGACAATATCCTCCTGTCACTACTTTCTCCCTTTTGTTTAATATATTTTTATTGAAACTTATAGAAGAGCATTTGCCAAAGTAGAAAGATTATGCCTCTCTCTCTCTCTCACCGTCTGCTAATCTTTTAAAGACCTCTCTCTCTCTCCCAAACTTTTTTTCTATGCTCCGTGAAATTTTGAAATCCATAATTTTATAAACTTCTAAAATATTGTACTACATGACTACATGGCTCTCTCAATCTTGTTAAGACTCTTGTTTTTTCACGGGTTGCTTGTCTTACTTGAGTGCTATTAGTAGCTCCGCCAATCAAACCTAAACTTATCTACTTTCGGATGTAAACAGAATTTCTTCGGTTAGGCGGATGTAGGTTTGATCCTTTTTGAAGGTTAATAGAATAGCACAAGTTTTTTAGGCTATAAAACAAAAGAAGAATGTGGTGAAGGAGAAATTAAGGCTGGATGCTATATAGGACGTATGTGTATATAGGTAGGTGCATCACAGGAGGAATGGAGTGCATGGGAAGAGGAGGCAGTCATCTGAGGAGAAAGTCTTATGCTAAGAAGTGGAGAGCTGAGCCTAGTATCCCAAAAGAGACTTTCACCCAATTCATCTTTTCATTCTTCGCCGTGAGGCATTGAGCAAATTAGATTCGACAGACTGCCTTCCCTTTCTCCTGGAATAGAGAGAGAGAGCGAGGGAGAGAGAGGAGAGTGGCTTTGGCTTATGTATTTCAACTGTGCCCTCCTTTTCATGCAAGTGGATCGAACACAAAACTTATCTAACTCGATCAATCCTACTCTCAACTTTCTATTCCGTGAGATTGATAGAGGAAGGCGATGCATAGCTAAGGCCGGGCTCCTCCAACTCAGCTGACTCCCTTCTTAGCTCCCCAAATATCATTTATTATGTAATACAAACTCGGAGCTATATGCATTTTCACGCAGATATGAAATCAAATCAAATCATCACATCGTAGACGGTCAACCAACGTGCACACACACAAAGATTACCTTCTCTTCCTGCCTTCTTAGCACTCCTAGCCTCCTTTCCCTTCTCTGCTCCCTCATTTCTCCTCTCTCACTCACTTTCTCTCTCTCTCTCTCTCAGTTGACGTGGCTGAGGTTGTTGCAATCGCTGGGCCTCTCAGACTTCAGTGCAGAAATCGATATTTCCGACAGCATTTCACTGGTGATTGCACAATCGTCAAGACCGTGTCCCTATAGCCTTCGTCAGCTCCTGCCTCCCTGCCTACTCCTCAACGTCGTCACATTGTCCATGTTGACCAAATCCACTTGCGAAATTCAATTTTTCTGATTTATTTATAGCCCTGACCTCCTTGCTCCCTTCAAGCCTTTCCCCAAACATACACTTTCACTCTCGCTAACAGGTTCTTTTCAATTTCCTACCAACAGGCCATAGACACATTGTTTATCCTGTCCGTATCAGCAACTATTGGCACACAGTTGATGCAAACACAGCTACACTACAGGTACGCACACAATATCTGCCAGGATATATTGTAGCTAGATTTAGCTATATCTGTATAGCTTAATATAAAAAATTTGTGACGTGCTTACTGCCTTGAATTGAATAATTAATCATTGCATAACTTAATTTTTAAATAACTTAACTTTTTATTCAGTTTTTTGACCAAAGCATTTTGTCGAGCTCGATTTCATCCGAACATGGAATATCAAAAGTTAAATATAAAGCCTTACACAGTGTTAAAATGATTAAAAATAATAATAATATTATTATGAATAGGAATGTGATAAGGAGGTTGGATGGAGGGAACTTTGTTTCAATTATACATTACGGATGTTGTATGCAATTACATAGCAAAGCTGCTGCGAGGAAACTACTTTACATTATTAAATCCTGTTGATTATCTTTTGTATCCTTTCCGACCAAAGAAAAGTTAGCGTTCTCGTAACTCCTCACGAAAACAAAGATAAATCTTCGAAGGTGTAATACAATAAGCACAACCCCCAAGGGTCTATTGTATTACCAACTTTCGATCTAACTGCTATTAACAACTCTCATTTCACTCCCATCACGTACAACATATAACAAAAGCCCTTGCTACTTTTCTTCCTTTTGTTTATCTTGGAAATTGCACCGCTAATTAGACAATTAGGAAATATTCAACAATTTACTCCAGACGACTATTTATCATTTAATTTTTATTACTTTCAAATTATGACAAAAGAATAGTAGCCATTCCCTCTGGCTTCCCCTATTCCACTCCGCTATAACATTAATTCAATGCTACTTATTCTAGTTACAGCCGGATAATCACAAACATACACATGCAACACTTGCAACTTTGAGACATTGTTCTCAAGAAATGTTTTTTTCTATGTATAAAAGACTATGGATAAAATCTTTTACAACGAATTGGTAAGACACTATAATAAATGCAATAGTTTCTGTCACTCGCACATATTCGTCACTAATTACATCTGTAAAGAAGTAAAACATTCAATTCCAAGAATTTTTATTATTATTTGAAAGTCGTCGAAAGTAGCAAGAGAAAGTTTTTGTTTCCGTTGTAGCAATAATAACATTATCTAAACGAAATAGTAGCATGCAAGTAAATTCTTAAAATCGCTAATTAAATCTGTAAAGAATGAAAACGTTCAATTCCAAGAATTTTTTCTTTTATTTGATAGTCGTCAAAAGTAGCAACAGAACCCTTTCATACCGAGGCCAGTTTGAAATTGGTATATAACATCGTCAGTTACAGTTAATTTTACACCCATTATCTTATCTTGATAAAATTGACTGTATGTAATATGTAAGTGATGGAAGGGGCTAGAATTAAGCCCTCTATCCGCCATACATACGAGGTATTGGTGGTCAGGTCAGTGAATTCGAAACACATCATGCCCACAGAATAGTAATCGCTGTAGGGTAATAGAAGGGAAAGTCCCTGCCTAGCTTTCGTGCCATCACGTGAGAGTTCCTTCCTTTTTCTATTGGCTTGGCTTGGTTCGCGAGTTTTTCTATTGGCTTGCAGCTCTCAGAGCCGGCACGAAAGCTAGGCAGGGACTTTCTCTTCTATTACCCTACAGCGATTACTATTCTGTGGGTGGTTCGGTTCGGTCTGGCTGGAGAGTTGCTGGCTGTTGCTTTATATGATATTATGACATGTAATATTATGATGTAATATTATATGCATTGATTATATTAAAACAATTAATAAAATAAATGACTACCTACTCAACTGTCAAACTCAAGTCTTTTCACATTTACGATTACGGCCAAATTACACCTTACCTGTAATTTTAGTTAATACCACCCACGACACTTTGACACTAGACTAGATTGTATTGATAGCAGTGTAGAAAAGAGTTCTGTGCAACTTTTTCTAAATGAATGATTTTTGCAGGAAGGATGCAAGGGTTGAGGTTGAGGGTGGCACCGTTTTAGGTCAATCCAATGTAATCTGTCAAATGTTAATGAAATTGTCAGTCTAAAAATCTGTTCCCTTATCTGGAATTAGAGGAAAAATAAAGATCCATCAATTTGTGGTCACTGCTTATTATGAAAACAATGTAAAATGAGACAGAAAGTATACTATGAATTATGAAATCGAGTAAATGGAAAATGAGTGTAGAAAACAAAGACAACAAAGGAATACAGTACAGTACGCAATTTAACGCATTGCGCGTGTGCAAACGTCAACAAAGGGTTGTTTTATTTATTATTCTTATTCAAATTGTGTGATTGATTACAAATGCGGAATTGATTTGATTTGATTACATTATTGATATAATGATTCAAGGCCCTGTTGTGCAACTTGTTTGTGGCTTGTGCCTTGTGCCTGTGATCAGTGATCCCAACCCAATTACAATCATGATTATCATGATCGATCACTCGGGACAAAAAACAATCATGTAAAAATGTACTATGTATTTGGTTTAGCGCATGGGGTACAGTGCAACATTTTGTTTTCGACGCACTTTTGCAGAAAACCCGCGGTCACAGCGATGTTCAAACCCCAAATAGCCATCAAAGGGTAATACTAAAACCGAAATAATAATAAATAATATCGGCAATGGTCTCTGCATTTTCTGTCAATAATTTTGTTACGGTAAGCAATATTTAAAAATATTTTTGACTTTGACTACATTTTTTATTTCTCTATTCGAGTCCTGAATATTTGGACACTGAAGTTTTATTGACATATTTATCAGGTCTAATTTTATTGGAAACTTCCGTCATCCGTCGTTCCGTTCCGGTTTTCTATTTCTTCATCCTATTTGCCGCATAAAATGTGCAAGTTAAATCAAAAGACGGTATTTCTTTTGGACCATGGCGTCTCTTTGAAAGAACCTAGTGGATTGTCAATTGAAATTGACACAGGTAACAGGTCCCGAATGCAGCAGCACAATACAATGGGTTACTTTCCGTTCATTCCTCCAGTAATGAAATCCCTGTGGACGCACGTTATCGAAACAACTTTAGAGTACGCAAGAATAATTTGGGACATTTTTTCGGAAGAGAGGCTACTTCGGATTGTACTAAGCGATCCTCAGAATGCATACCCAATAAACGAATGGGATGCTTCAAATCAAAATATGAATTTTGTAAGAAAATAATTCATTTACGTAAAACAGTACTTTTAGAATCATTCGAAAATAATTGCTTATAACTTTTTTAATATTTCTAATCTTACAATTTCAGTTAAGCCAGGCTTTAGCTGCAGCTGGACCGCCAATAAAGGCAGCGGCTTCCATACCAATTGGAATAAAAATCGCAATTGAGGCTTTATCCCAGCCTTCGGATTCACAAAAGGATATCATGATTTCAAAGAAATCACATCAGGTACGTACTAACATAAATAATATCAACTGTACTTATTTTAATTAAGGAAATGTGTTTCAACACTAACAATAATTATTACTTACAGCACTGTGATGCAATGAACATTTCTGCATTGTTTTAGTTTTTGCATTGTTGTAGGTACTGTTCTAGTTGTTAAGAAAATTCTCTCGAAATTATTTTAATTTTAATCACCAGTTAATCACATACGTGTGCATGATATTTTATTTGGTTATGGTTTTTGTCTTGGTCCTCTTCGGCATGGCATAAAGATATAATTGGTAGAAAGGTAATGGGTTGGAGTTTGAGGTTATGAATGTCGAAATTGTTTGAGTATCTAATCAAAATTTCTCAGGTTCGATTCCTGAACGACAAATTTAAAGTTATTATCAACATCAGAAAGCTTAGTAAATTCTTTTCTTTCAAGTTATGAATGTCGTTTTATATGTGAAATCATAATTTTTAGGTGATTAATCGCGGACGCATCATTTGTGTAACATCTTGTACGATCGACTCTGATTTGGAAGACTTTTTTCTGTCCACTTTGATGCAACACAATCGTATCGCCTCTGCATCTGACCAGTAAGTCCTAGTCCTGATGGTACTTGTCATTTTAGCATGTATTTGTATATCTATCAACTGCTGAAACCCGTGAAAATTAATAATTGGTTTTTAAATTGTTAACTCAGCCTGCTGCCTATTCATGAATGTGAATTTGTCTTAATATCGATTCACCCTATGGGAAAAGAACGATTAGCTCGTGTTCTTTCACGCCCGCTTCATGACGTAAGAATTAATACTGTCTTATTTGTGGATTGTTATAGGTACTCCATAAAATTGAAAGTAAAGTAATCCATAATCCATGCCTTTTGTCTCAGCTTTCTAGTATTCTAAGATCTGAAGTTTATGTTGTTACTCCTGAGCAAATATGTGACAAATTGGTGGAATTGTAAGTGAATACAGCCATTTCTTTGATGGTATTGCTAAAACATAGTGATAATTTTAAATATGGCTTGGAATTTTTGACAGTATGATAAGCTTTAATAAATAGGCAAAATATGCGAATTCGAAATCTGATTTTCCCAAAAATACATGCATACATGCGCCAAAAATGATTTCGTTTTTAAGCGTGTAGTTAGCGTATTTTACAATCAAAATAAAAATGCTAATAAAAATTGAGAGTACATGCTTTGCATTGCATGCAATGAAAAGTTTTTTTTATTATATTGTTTGCAGGTGTACAAGGCACCACAACTTAGTGACAACCACTGTAACTGGTATTCCTATGAAAGAAGAGCAGAATTCTACTTCGTCATCAAATTATGATGTGCATCTTCATCATCCAAAAATGCCTACCTGTAAGCGTTGAAAATATTTGTCATGGAATATGGGCCTAGGGTCTGTAATTTCTATTTTAAATTGGGCGACGAGGTATCATATCCTTGTAAGCTGTAAATCTTTTTAGGTTCGGAGTCCAGTGTTTTAAAATGGTCTACACCCACCGCTCCAAAAGGCGCTGGTCTGGGGACAGTCCATCCATGTAATTCTGCTAGCAGAATTACCCCCGTTGATGTCAACAGGTAAAGTAATTCAATTCAAAGAAATTCGTTCAAAAGATTCTATACTTAAGACAGTTTTTAGGCAGGATGGATCAACTCTTGGGTGGGGTGTAATTAGAGATATTTTATGAGCTGCTGAGTCCACCGTAAAACTAGAAATTTAATGTGGTCATTGGTCATTTACTTAATCAGTTACTTTTGAACATTTCAGTCGTCCCTCCACCTGTCTTAGTAATTTCGTCATAAGTGGTCGTTCTGTTTGGCTAGAATCTCCGAAAAAAAGTAAGAAAAAGAGAAACCCCAAAATTAAGACGTGAAATTATTTATTCCAATTCTATTATGAAATTGTTTTAATTATTTTGTAATTCAACAGCTAAAACAACTTCACACGTTCTTACTTCTCATGGTGGCGAAATGTGGATGCACATAATGGAAACTGCACGTAACATCCTGGAAGATCCTCCCTCAATATCCGAAGGTGTCGGTGGTCGGGTAACTGACTATCGCATAACGGTACGTTCTCATTTACTTTCTGAAACTGAAATTTGTCGTTTTCAATGCACTGATTGCATGGTCACTAATCGGTAATTAATTTGTTGATCCTTTCAATGTGTTGATAGGACTTCGTTTCATTTATGCAATTAAATATGTTGGCGCCTTTTACGCCCAACACAGACCCCAAAACTGGAAGTGCCCTAAAAGACTCTAGCTCTCGTCGTTGCAGTTTAGACGATGCTGGTAAAACACCACTGGAGATGGCTAAAGCTCGGTTGGTCAGAAAAACAACTTTTTGGCCCTTGACAATCGGCGGATCAGTTTTGTTCCCAATGCAAGTTGTAAGTGGACATTTGAGTCACTAACCAGAATAACCACACTGATGCAGATATTAAATAGTGTATTATTGTTATAGTTGTAACATTTGCATTGACTACAAACTTTTCATTCAAATATTATTATACTATTATCTAGCATCTTGAGAACTTAATCCGACTGTTGCCCAAAGATGTTTTGACGGATGCCGACATTCATGAGTGTGACAAAACAATTTGGGCGTTGATGAGCATTGAAGCTCGAGGAGAACCACCTCCAGTTCCTTCCGTGCACAATAAAAAGGGTGTAAAGAGGTATTGATATCGATTGTGTTTTGATGATAGTTAGTTGGCCTATAATTTAATTGCTTTTTTGAGTTTTTTTTATCTGAAAAATGGAATAAAAATAATGTAGCTTAGAATGATTGTGATAGGAGAGAACAGGTTTTACGACCGTTATTTCTATTTGTCGNTGTGATAGGAGAGAACAGGTTTTACGACCGTTATTTCTATTTGTCGATAAAGTTAACTCAATAACTCTATAAATCCTCCTTTAATTCATAAAATCTATACTTATTCTTATTTTTTAGATTTTAAAATATAGTTGTCAGCGCACTAATTTAGTTCTTGTTCTTTTCTCACAATGGAAATACAACTGAATTTAATAGCATTTTCAAAATTATTGCAGAGACGAGCAATGGAAGGCTGTTTATACAGAATTGGAGACTTACATTCGAGCTAATCTAAATTCGGAAAACCATAAAAAAGTTTTGGAATGCTTTCTCGAAAGCCGCCGTCGTGATGACAAAGCTCTGTCGAATAAAGATGAAACAAAAGCTAAATTAAAAGACGCAAGTCTCAATAGTGCAATGGGGGAATTGGCCAGGTAAATAAAGATGGGTTGTTTTTTCTCAATAAAGTATTCGGAGATGGATTTCAAAATATTATGTTCTTTTAAAAAAAAACTTAAAAACTGGAACTAATTAGCTCATTTCCGTTTTTGTTTACTTAGTTTAATCAATCCCAGTGTTGACACTGATTCGCCTATGTCTCCACCTGCGATTGCTGAACCTGTTGATCAAGTCGACGATAGCAAGGTAGCAACTGGAAAAGTTAACTTGCTCACACTATGGCTACAAAGAACTGAAAAAAATGATAGCAGAACGTTACCCGCCAACGGAGCCAAATTGTATACGCAGTTGGAGGAAAAGGAAAAAGAGAAGCAAGCTAAGCTACAGGCGTCATCATCGGCTTCTTAAACTTTTTAACAGTATTGAATGCATTATTAATTCTAAGAATTCGTAAGTTCTGTTCTTGATTTTCTTACAATTGTATTGTACTATTGTACGTAAATGCTGATATTTTTTATTGATCATCGCTAATTTTGAGTCAAAAGAGCATATAGCGTATTATGGATTGGTGGATTGTATTTTAATTGTGTACAATTTGCAATTTTAAATATAATATTATTATTATGAATATTATAATGTCTATAAGTTTATCATCATAATACATTTTTTTTATTTTCCGAATAAGTGTCTAAAGGCAATCGACATTAGGAGGATGTAATGAGCACCATAGGATCAATATCACACTTGATAGTTTCGATGTGGGCGAATTAACATTGCATAATTTCATGCACCGTACGTCTTAATCTTGCTCTTGTTACCATCTAAGAAAATGTGTTGGGCACTAGGAAAAGAATTAGAAGAGGTCATTTCATGGTTCTTATTTTAGATAATGCTCTAGTGAGAACTCTTAATTCGTAGTATATCAGTCTAATCAGTGTCAATTTTTAAATCACAGATTGCGTAATAAGTTTACTACATATGCCTACGCTAAAAGTTATTCTTTCAGTTAATATAAGTTAATTAATGTTTATCATTATTATTATTATAGTTACCTCATATCCATTTGGATTCACGTCCAGGTACTTTTGATGATAAGTCTCTGCATCTGTAAATTTTCCAGCAGGAATAATTTCCGTTACGATAGTTTTTCCTTTAAAATGTTGGGCCTGAACTGCGTTAGTTACTTCCTGAGCAATTAGTTTTTGCTGGTCGGAGTGATAGAAAATTGCAGAGCGGTATTGAGTGCCTTTGTCCGGCCCTTGAGCATTTTTGGTTGTGGGATCTGATTTAAATATTAGTTTTTTGGTTTATAGGATTTACAATTTACAAATAAGGAAATCTCAGTTTTGGCTATGTACTTTAATTACCGTGCATCCTATAGAAAAATTCGACTAATGTGTTGAAGGTAACTTTGGATGGGTCGAAGTCTATCTCAATAGCTTCTGCATGTCCTGTGTTTCCGGAGCAAACCTGGTATAAAAATTGGAAAAATAGGCATGTAGAGGTTTGCATCCCTCAAAAAAATGGTAGACGTTCTTTGTTAATAAAAGTAGTTTTTCAGTTCAAATGGGAAATATTTACAGCATTTATTGGGTACAAAAACAGTTGGCTTAAATTTTCTTTATGTTGCGCATAATAAATTATTGTAGTGTTAGATAGACCATGACCTACCTGCTTGTAATTAGGTTGGTCAGCTTGACCCCCAATGTAACCGACTTTAGTATTTATTATTCCTTTATTTTTGTAATGTTTGTCAAACATTTTTTGGACTCCCCTGGAAATTAAAAGTACGTAGGTAAGATATAATATTATATATTTTCCAAACTTAGAATAGAGTAATGTATTAATACTTCATAATGTATCTAGTATCATTTTCATAAGATAATTTAGTAAAAAACGTATGCATTTTGATGTTGATGTTCCCCAGTCAAACTATATATTATAAAATCGATGGAGAACTTTGTATACAGTATACTTAATATCACCATCAAAAGGCAGTTAAAAATATAACGTAGTATTATCGTAGTACAACTACAAAGTACAAACTAAACAATAACTCGATTAAAGCAATTGGCAGAATATTACCAAAAACAACCAGCAGCAAACGTAGCTTT
>JABASI010006154.1:0-11239 GCA_019776505.1 Tomocerus nigrus
CCTACCTACACTACAAAATTGATGACATAGTCATGTGAAACTACAGTCTTTACAGGGCATGACATGTTTCCTTCAATTATTCTTGCAATAAATCCATGGGGGTCAAGTGCTGTCAAAAACAATGATATCCTTTAAAATGCTCAGAATCAAACATTTTTATGGTAAATTGAATTGTATGAAACTATTGTGTACTGTGTTTACTTTCAATTTTCTAATTATAGATAAAAATTAAAGAATCCAACAGAAGACAAACAATTAATTGTGCAATATAACTCCTAGGTTCATAGTATATAGGTTAGTAAATGTTTATTATGACGTTTGGCAGACTACAGCTCAAAGCTGGAACTCTTCAACACTAAGAATTACCATTACCAATATCAGGATAAATTATATCCTTAATAAGTATTATATAGGTACAGCGGATGTTTATAACTTGAATCTGAATTCTATCTTTATATTCAAAAGAAGATATCATTTAATGACATTCAGTCGCGGAGAATAAAAGCAGTGGTTTAGTGAGTCTGAGTACAATTATTGAAAGACAGTCAAAATATCTGTTACTACTGGTAGGTAGCAAAGAGTTAGCATACCTTTCGGCATTCCATTCCGGAAAGAAAAGAGAAATAAATATTTAATGCGATAATTTTTTCATTAGCTACCTTATTAAACGTTGTAAGCTTACCCTGTATGAAACCCTGAAGTAAAATTAATTTAAATTGTTGCTGAGTTAAGTAAGTCATGTAAGATGAAATGGACTTGTCTGGTTTCTTGTGCATGTGTAGTGATGCATGGTGCAGTGACGCATGCTGCACTTATATGGTAAGTCCTGATCAAGGCAAAAGGGAAGGAAATAAAAAGGGTCTCTTTCTTCATCCTTCAAGGACTACGGGTAATGATTCCTGCCTGTTAGATCTAGGCTCCTCTTCTCTCTCTCTCCTCTCTTATGGTACGTGCTGCTGAATGCATTTCATTGTGCTCGTTCGTATACAAAGTACCTTGTGTAACTAACGCTAAGTATACTAAGTGCTACGAAGATTTTGTAATAAGGTTGTGTCAATCGTATAAATACATTATGCACGTTGCACACTAGCACACTTCATAGATATAGAATTTATATAAGGAATGCACCCCTTACATATAAAATTATAACACTTGCATTGCAGCTCTTTAGATCTCTTTTTATTTGAATTGTGTTAACAACCAGGACTACCTACATTAAGCATGATGTAGTTGAAAGTCCTAGAGGCTTGTACAGCCACAGCATACTGATAGACTTCACAGACATTTCACAAGTTAGAATCTAAATCATTTGGCATTTCACATCAACAGTAAATCAGCCCTAAAGAAGCAAATATTTGTGTGTAGACAAATTGTAAAATTGAAAAGTTATTGCATTATTAGCTTAGTAAATAATAACATGTCTTCTTGAGGAGTTGGCAATAGGCCCGAATGTTTGGTGGCCTGCGCGCCCTGTGTACATCTTTACCTCATAGGATCCGCCCACCTCCTTTAGCAGAATAGAACAGCATATTTACTTTGACAAAATTTATATAGATTGCATAAAGCACACAAGTACACATAAGTACCCCCATAAAATTGCAAAGAATAGAAAAGAATGATTTTAGGGGCTACAACAAACACTACAGTGAAGCAGTATTCGTCATGAGTCATGACTCATGACTGTAGATATTACATGGAGTACGTGCACAATGTTTTTGTTTACATAGGTAGACAGCAATTTTCTGTATTAAATCTCAAGTTAGAATTGAAAACACAAGTCCTCACTACACATCTTGGCATCACATGTGCATAAGAAACAAAAACAAGGGCATCATGGCATCATCTTCCGTTTTCCTCCAAACTGAAAACGTGGGAGTTGAAATTCACCCTTCTTGGGAATTGGAAGAATATGTAAACGAAAAGATGTGTCAAATATCCTAAGTCGTATATTTATGTCTTGAGTAACTAATACGAACCTCCAATACCTACAACATAATACCAACAGCCAACCTTCAGTTCAGTCAGTTGAGTTTGCACATGTTACAAAAGAAGGATGTCATTCACAAACGATTGCTTCATCGCTTCACTTAGGTGGTCAAATTGGAAGATAATCTTTTAAACATGTCTTTTGAAATTCATGGTTGAAAATTCTAAAATGACTTAGGTAAATAAGTAGCAGACATTGATATTGAAATAAAAAGTAAGCGATCACCAAGATTTGAGCTGTGTATTTTAAAGATAATAGAATAGACACAGAAATAGATCATAATGTAAAGACCTCATATTATGCCAGGGGTGCATGTATAGTATAGGGATACTAACAAGTCTGCATTAAAAGAACTGCCATGTATGCATTTAGTTTGATTTATTAGCGATCTTGTGATCTACTAGCAAAAGCACGTAGCTATACTAGAGTGAGATTTCTGGACGGAGTCGGAAAGGATGAATGTGATGTTGGGTGACGCCGAGTAACTGAGAATGGACTGAAGTCGAGTGGAAAGTGGAATGTGGAATTCGGTTAGGAGAGAGTGAGAAAAAGAGACATCCATATCCTTTGAAAAGTATGCAGAGATAGAATGCGTGAGTTCTTGTAGAGAGGGGCTTAGTGAATTTACATACGATACTGATAATGTACGCTCTTCCTAGATTTTTCTACCGTCAATACCATATAAAATCCACCTTAAGACATATGATTCTTGAGTGTATATGTAATATAAATATGTACATCTGCTCACATACTACAGACAGAACAGACTACAATGATAAAAATATATACGAAGGCGGAGAAGAAGTGAGTGAGTCAAATTTTATCTTACGAACGAGCCACACAACACACTGCAAGTTGTTTAGTAAATATAAGTTCGGAAAGTACAAAGTACTCGTTATATCTTTACCTTTCTTTATATTACATGCATTCATGTCTATTATAAACTTTTTAAGCTATATGAATAAATATAGCAATTTACACCATTTGTGTACACACATAAGAAGAAGGTATTATAGTAAGTACCTAAATAGAAGACACTCATCTTCCGAAAGGGAGAAGAGAGGATGACATGGAGTCGTAACAATGCACTAACGACAAGTACCTACTATTCGAAGAAGTAAAGTAGTGTGGAAAAGGAAGGAAGATGTGTTTGTACAAATGTAGTCACTCTCGGCGTATTTCATATATAGATAGAGAGAGGGATTTGTGTAGGTAAGTAGGTAGCTATGTATAATATTGTTCGGCATACGTACCTCCTCTGTCAAAGGGAACCGGCTGACAAGTATCCGCAGCTTCACAACTGCAACGGAAGACGGCACCCGCCTTTCTTATACCCGGTTGTCTCGTTTCAGCAGCCGGTGCTCCCACTAAAATCCTAATTCGTAAAATGATATAGTAAATTATGTAACATACATAGATAGATAATCCTTCATTCTATAATAGCTGCACGCTAGTCACTAGGAAAATGGATTACTATAACGTCCGTAAAATGAAGGTGGCCGTGGCCACTATAAATCAAACTTAATATACAGTCGGGGATACATATTAAGCATTTAAATGAGCTTAGCAGGTATACTAACGAATTTCAAATTTGCTTTAATATGCTCGGCTACTGCTGTGATGTGATTAGCATACACTATTTCGCAATTTTAGAGAGGAAAGGAGTTGTGTTGTGGGAGAACGGAGTTAGAAAATGAAAAGCTATAGCGCCATAGCCAACAAGTCAGGAGGAGTATGAAGGATGGAAAAGGTAAAACAGCTTGACTGATTTTCCTAAAAGCTACAGAATGGAAAACCATAAGAAGGAGATGAGAACAAAGGAAGAGAGAATTGAATTGTGATGTTGGCGGAAAAGAGAGATGAGAAGCGAGAGGGACTAACCAGGAGATGTTGGAATCTTTGTGTTGGGCCACGGAGAATCCGAACATACTTCCGGAAGGTCCACGATGTGTTATTACACTTGGCACGTCTACATTGAATCCGTGCACGAAGGCAACGAGCAGAATCATCATCAGCATCACGCTCCTGGAAAGATGCACGAGACTTTCCATCATCATCACACACTGGAAAAGAGCCGACGGCAGGAGCCCTCTTTTCCCACTTTTACTCATTCTTCCAGTTCAACCTGATCTGTTGTGATGTTCCGACTGATGTGATGGAACCTGATAAGGACTCCTACTCCTTTTATCCGGTACAGAGGTAACTGTATATTTATTTTATCCAGGAATAACTATTTCGACCGAGGTAAAACAGCCGAAAAGCTAAACTATAAGCCACGCTGATCTTGAACTGGAAACCACCGAATTTCTTTCTGTCCCTTTCCTCACTTTTTGTTGTGGTTTACTTTGTTCACTCACACACTCACCTTACAACTTTTACAACTTGATTTGGTCCACATTCTAAAAGTACATAATATATCATAGTCCTCACACACACGCTGCTCCTGTATAAAAACTACCTGCTCTATAGCCAGTGTAATGTGATATTATTTATTGCACAGTATAAAAAGGGATCTATGACATGTTAACCCACCTTTGCAACACATAACCATCTAGATATAAATATTTGTTTTGTATATAGTGTACAAAAATGTAAGAACAACTGATGTAGTAGTACAGGTAGGTATAATAGTGTCGCAACTTCGCAACTCCTGTCCTGTATAATGTTAACCAGAATAAATGCAAGAATTGTCTCGTCGTGTGTACTCTTGGGTACGTTTTCGTGGACAAAGTCGTCGTATTCGCTTAGATCGTCTCACAACATGGCACTAGTAGAATTTCATCTCTTTTGTTTTGACTTTAGTCAAGTTATGTTAGCTACCTCTTGTTGGTTTGCATGTCCTAAGTCTAAACTTCTTCTGTTTGCTACTTACATGCACAGTAAATAAATTTACGTATTTAAACAACTTCTAGTAGTATAGCTGCTACTTGGTAGAAAAAATATTCCTAAACTCACTTTTACACTCTTTACATGTTCTCATATGGTAATTGAACTATGTGGCACTAAGAAAGTATTTTTAAACTACATTAATGTAGTTGTAATGCACATTGGAGTATTTAGTAATGAAAACACAAGGGAAAATGTGAATCTACAGGTAACTATAACATAATTATGATGAAATCGTGTCACAACTTAAAAAATCGACTGCAGGTACAATGGCAATAAAAGTAAAAAGAGAGCTAAGAAGGAGAAGAGGTCAGCGTTGAATCCAGTCGCTAACTAAAACTATAAAGAGGAGGATGAATGGAAAAAAATAGAAATGTGGAAGTGACAATGTATCCGTGTGTTACATGTTCGATTTGTGTAAATTGAGTGTCTATCTGTGTATAGTGGGTAGTAATAGTAAAGGGATTCTAGTAGAGTCTGCTGGGCTCTTGACTGACTACAATGCGTGCTACACAACAGAAGAAGAAATAAGGATGAGACTTGAGAATGTTATAAGATCGCAGAGATCAATTCAGTTGAATTCAGTTGTGTGTGTGTGATGTTGTGAGTGTGAAAGAGTCTCGTCTCTGTTCTTTCTTGGCGTTGTTATGCTATGTATGTATATGTATGTATGTATGAGTTTGGTTTATTTATCGTTTCGTTCTTTAGGTGTAGGAGAGAGAGAGAAGTTCTATTTTCTATATAGTCTGTGTAAAGGAACAAGTTTCGTATAAACTACGGACTTGGCAAGAGCCAAAGGGAGACTGCTGATGAGAAGAGTTGCAAGGAGAGTTAGCTTTTCCTTCTTCGTCTATACTTGACTAACTGAACTCCCACACTACTTGCCTAGTCTCTCGTCTAGATTGGGATGGCATGGTAAATAGCACTCGTGTGTTCTATTCACTCTTACAACAACTACATACACTATCACTGCCATTTGGCCATTCACATATAACTAACTAGTCACTGTGTGTAGTCAGTCAGTCACTAACTAAAGTAAGTAGTAGTAGAGGGAAGAGGAACAGAAGAGCTAGAAACACTAAACACATTAGTTCACTTCAGTTCAGTTGACTAGACGAGAAGAGAGACGAACTGAGGAAGAAGAGAGAGGTAAGTAGAAGTAGAGAGAGAAAGGAATATTATATAAGCCAGCTCATTCATCCCACTACTCCTAAAATCCTAATACGAATAACATGATCCACTATCAAGTGCATAGTTGAGGTAACTGGGTGAAGCACACACACATGAACATCTATCCCTCTACACCATACACGCTAATCCTAGTCTAATAATAATAGATATATTATTACTAATATTATAGAATGTCAGGATATACAGATAGATAGACGAAACTCCCTCCCGCACTAAACTAGTCACTGACTCTTAAGAAAAAGGGCCGGGTTTTGGAAGTTGGATCGTTGGATGTTATGTTAGTTGCCTGTATTCCTTCCTTCTTGTTGGCCCATCCATCCTATCTCTAGTCACTTCTTATTATTCTTCCGTCTTATATTCATTCTGCTTCACTTGACTGACTTACTTCTCTTTAAATTCCAGAAAACTGTATATTCAAAGGAAGGATGTGTCTATATGTAAATCCTAGATAAATACTTTCTCGCCATTGCTTTTCCTACTCTTCTTATTTAGCATGTTCAGCTATATGCTCTACAGTTTTTAACTTTAGGGCGATTGCACCAGTTTGAATTATCTAGCTAGAGAGTTCTTCAATATAACATACTGTCAGTCCTCCCATCATCATCTTCTTCCGTAACGATAACTTATAACTTTGCTCTGAGCTGTAGCATTTAATTCAAAAATAATACTAAAACTATAGTACCTACTACTACTGTACTGTGCGTGTATATGTGTAGTTATGATACATAACATTATTAAGTATTTAGTAGGTATATTGGAGCATAAAATTCGGTTCCTTCCATCTAATACAAGTTTTCCGTGCTTGCCAAGAAAGTAGCTCCTACCGGAAGTGTACACACCCAAAAACAACAACCAATGGCTGAAAATATTATTTGCATACTCTTTTCGCTACATTTACTCTTTCCTCTTGCTCCCTTTTTACTACTACACTGTAGTAGGTACACTACTGTAAAATCCATCTAAAGATCACACCATAGGTCTAAAGGTTCATCACCCATTTTCCTTGTAGTAGTAAGCTTTAATCTTTTATAACTTAAGTTTAACCCTAGCAAATTATAGATAAGTAGTGTCTGACACAAGTCATGTATATAAATAGGTGACAGACAGAACTCTCAAATCCTTTTACATGCTATTGACTATACAATAGAAGAGTGTAACTTAGAAGATATCTTCCGAATGTAGGTTAGTATGTGGGTGTAAGCATCCATTGTGTGTGAGATCTGTTCAAAGACATCCCTATATAATCTTTGTGTAGTGGATAATTATTATTATAGAGGATTGTGTGGTAGTTGTGTGCTTTCAAGTGCGTGTAGGTGAATGTGAGCCCTTTTGTAAACATGTGGCAGTTGTATCACCTATTTAGCAGCATCACTTTACCAAATTGCATCCTTTTTATATTGTGTTTATCTGCGGGCCTATAAATTTTCTCCGGTTTGCTCTTTACCTTGACTGGTCTACCCACCTACGGCCATTTAATACAAAAGTCTATACTCTCTCGTACATCTTATCTTTATACAATGGGATTTTCTTCGAATGCCTATACATAATAATATAACAATCCGTCCTTGTAATCTCTATATTCACTTTAGTATATACTATTTACAAGAATTTTTTCTGTAAGTCTATTTATTTATGTATGTGTGTCCGAGTGAGTCGGTCGTAAAGCTATAATAAAACCGAATCCTAGTAGCTATTCAGTATTTAATATGAAAGTTGTGCACAATTCCTGGATAGCTTTGTTTTTTCTTTGCTATTGAATCTCATCAGATTACATTGTGCATCGCGCTACAGTAATATTGTTTGGCTAGATGTTAGATGGGATTTTAGAATCCCTTTCTGTTTTCCTTTGTATTTCTATACTTGTTGGCTTCTGAGCTGTTTCCGATTGATGAGTTCGAAAAGTCTCTTCTCTCTGTCGGTACTGTTCCCTTTGATAGTCAATTCAGTACACAAAAAGACTCCACTCACTTACATTACATCCCCTACTAGTACACTGTCAATAAATTCACTTTTATGTCCGCAGATCGATTGTTGTGGTGTTTCTTTAGCATTAAGATGGCAAACAGGACGTAATTCAATAACCACTATTGACTTCTGTTGCTTTGCAATGTATTTATTCCAATGTTTTGAGGCATTTCTTGTAAATATTTGTAATATCAGCCAGTATAAATATACAATCGTATTGTAATGTAAAAGAGTGTAGGTATGCATCATGGTATGGATGCAAATAATATTTGCAATGAATCATCGATGACAATTAATGCCCCAGGGGATATACAGAATTGAGTAATACACAGGACCAGGAGTTATCATCAACCATCAATAAAATGAACAAGAAAGAAATCTTGAGACATGATTTACCAGAACAGACTCCCATCAATCATACCATTTTAGCAAGTCTTTGAAGAAAAATTTATTATTAATGCTACCTCAGAGAAATCAATGACGATATTTGACTTTGATGAAACATGGGCATGTCATGTCAAGTGCCGAAACATTCTTTAACAACTTGCCTTCTATACAAAGTAAACTTTTATAAGTTGTTCAAGATTAGTGAGAAAAGTTCGCATGCAATATTACTCAATGCTTCCCTACGTCAACATCGTTCTCTATATAAAAATGAGTATAGCTCCGATATGATATCAAACTTTATATATCATGACAGGAAAGATCACACTATGCTATTTAAAGCCAGAGTTTACATTATGCATACATGCTTAGTGTTCAGCAACGTCCTTTAGAATTCTGTATTTCAAACATCATAATGATCATAATACTTCATTCATACACATGTGTCTGGTATTTCTGACACCTTATTAGAAAAGGGTTGAATATTTCTCAATTTTTCTCTTTAAAAATGTAAATAGTGTATTGAGCAATAGCAATAGGTACTTAGCTTTGAAAGTCAAATGTGGATTTCATGCTGGAATAGAGAATGTTAGAAGTTCTGAAGATTATTGTCGCAGTTTGACTTCTGCGTTATTTTTTCATGTGAAACAGGGAACGTACGTCATTGCCCTCGACGTCAGCATTTTCTAAAATCAGTATCAGACGATGTATCAATAATAGAAATAAAACATTACGCGTTTGCACTTCTCCAGAATTCAAAATAGCAATAGTATTAGGATGCAGAATCTCAGCATGTTGTATTGGTGGGTTGAGATTCAGGTTATTAATAAATAATCCTTGGAAAGAGAGGAAATAGAATCAAAATAAATATTTTATTTGCTTATCAAGCAGAATTTCAGTAAATAAAATAGACAGTTGGGATGTGTACATATTCTCCCGTGTTATTTTAATGCATGAAAATGTATTAGATGACGCAATGAATGAATTCTGTATTCAGTCAAACAAAGCTGTGTAGACAAGAAACCATAAGTTATTTGCATGCAAATAGTCCCATGACTCATGATGACTTGTGTAAAAGTGTAAAGCGACAAAAACAGTGCTCGTCAAAGTTGGAAAAGGAGTTTTGATGCTTCCTAAAAAAGTTTATGATTTCTGCGACAGAAAATTACGAACACTCAAAACAAAAGAAGGCTTTTAAAAGAGAAAAAACTGGAGTTTTTCATGGGATCCCACTAATATACAGACATTTGCATTTCAACCTGAGGAGAAATAGTGCGGAAGAGCCAATGAAGGTTGTGTGCTGGAACTGTGAAGAGTTTCTCACTGTTTATTTTACGATGCAGGATATTTACATAATCTGCGCACATGCTCCTCAATTTTTTATCAGGACGGAAAATTTACCCCTCTCAGAAGAGGATTTTTTGCCACAAATACGCAGAAACAGGATATAGGAATGTGTAAAATGAGAGGAAGCAAAAGTTATATAGCTAGCAATTTAAATTTTGATTCTTCCCATGATCTTTGCTAGATCAAACATAGAAACTCTTATCTCGATACATTCCGTTCTGTATTTACCTACGCATAGAAATCACATCCGATGAAGTAAAAGCCTCAGACACAGATTCATAAGTGTGGGAGGACGCAATAAGATGTTGGCGTGTGTAGGTAGGTACATAAAATAAAAGTCTTGATGCCAACATGCATAGCACACTAGAGACTAGAGACTAGAGACAGTCAGCTCGGCTAGACTAGAAGATCGAGAGAGGAAAACCAAAAGTAAACCAAAGCATGAAGGTTTCCTTCGAAAAGCAAGAGCTCTTTAATGTGAATGTGAATGCTCCTTGATTGGATTTGTGTGATTGCATTCGATCTAGAAACCCATTGTCAATTGCGTTCTTCTTACTCACTCATGAATAATATAACATCTATATCTAGCTATATGTAAAGAAAGATACAGAATTACAGAGCTAAAAAATTCTGGGGATGTGATGCATACTTACCTATGTGTGTACTTTGCATAATAATATTATGCCTACTCACATTCACATACTGACGATGAAAAACTGTTGATTTAGTATTGTAGGCTGGTGAACCGTTAATGCAAGAAAGGGTATCGCCTAGTTAGTCACCCTTCCAACTTCTTTTTACATCTCTTCTCCTTACATTGCATAACAGAGCCAAATTTGGGAGGGATGACGTCATCAACGTCCAATCTGCTTCCTTTTTTATTCAGATCACTGCCTAGATTTTCATTTTTCATCTGACTATTTACATGAGAAAATCCGGCTAAATGAGAATTTCACATCTAGTCTTATCCATTCTAATTTTGTCCAATCCTTCCTTTTCAAAGGCAGATTCATTCTCCAATTAAGAGAAACTGCATAAGCTACAATGTCTTTATCTTTACAGTTTATAGCTGCATAGGTACTAGCCGTACTCGTAAGCGATCTCACTTATTCAAGTAGGTAGGTAGGTAACTTGAAAGTGTGGGACGAAGGATGCTGGCTTCATCTACACAGACAGACAACTATAATGCTCACTCAGTTACTCATAATAATAATATAAACTCATTCTTCCTTATGAATCATTGCCTTCTAGCATTATGTATGTCCTTAAGACGTCTTGTACATTACGGACAATTAATAGTGCGTAAACGTGTGTACTATATATATAGTTAAATGCAAAACAAAACATAATAATATGTACATATAGGACCTAGTATAAGAAAAGTAGTATGATTTTATGCGCATATGTAAGAAGTGTATGCCATAAAGAGCAACTCTAAACTCTAAATACGGTATTTATTATCTATCACATGCACATTTG
>JABASI010006155.1:0-11235 GCA_019776505.1 Tomocerus nigrus
CATAGTTTGGGGACTGGGGATGAATAAATTGAGATTTAAACTTGTCGCTGTATATTTCGTTAGAAATTAGGAGAACAATGTAATTATGCTTACACAAGGTTGCCATTCATAGCGATCTCTAGTTGCAGTTCCTTTAGAGTATGGTCTGCTTACGACTGTTCCCGTCTCGCAACTCGATATACTCTTTAGGTTGTATATAATAATAAGAATAATATTTTATATTCAATATTACAATGTTATGGCAGTAGCATAAATTGACATAATTTTTTTACATACGCATACGCATACCTGCCAATGCATCGCATAAATGGAATTGACTTTTAAGAAGTCAATTTTTAAAACACAGTTTTAGTTGTCATCGATTAGATTTTACTGTTGGTCAAATAAGTGACTAGCTACCATTGATGACATTGGTAATTAACACAGGAGGGGAAGATGTAAAATGTAAATTAAAAATTTATTACTACACATAATGTAATGTAAACATTTTACAACTTGGGTGAGTTTGGATGTAATGTTTATCTTTATAACTACGTATATACGAGAGTGAGAGCAGGCTGCCACAATCATTCTGGCTGCATTCCTATAGAAACTTTTGTAAACGCCGAATTCGGAGATTTTGTGAGGATTGATGATTTCATATTCGTAGAACATTCATTATAAAAATCCGAGAAAAGTTAGATTTGTCAGAGAGTTGAATTAAATGACTGACGTGACGTGAGGGAGGGACCACCAATGAATTTAATATATTTAAAGTCAAAATTGTAGTAAAAGTCTTTGGGCCATTGCTGGCTTTGTGTTTGTTTAAGTGTAACTCAGAACTCAGATGGGATGCTGTCCATGTTTGAGAAAGAAAGGTTGGCAAAAGTTATAAGGTTCTATGGGTGTGCATGCATCATGCATTCATATAGTGGCAGTGAGTGAGTCACAGTCAGAAGAGGACAAGAAAGCAATTAAGACATAAAAGTTATTTACCCAGACGTGAATGTAAGGAAACGTAACATGAGGTTGATGTTAATTTGGTTTTGTTGCAGCAGACCCAGAGCCAGCTCCCCCGGTGCGAAATGTTGGGCGGCGAAAGTCGGTCTTTGCTGAAGCGTACAATCCTGAGGAAGACGAAGATGATAAGCCCGCAGTAAGTGCTTTTAGTGTTTCATTCCCGTTTATTTCTCTTAGCCACTATATTATTGTAATTTAGTTCACGCTCGGCCCTAGGATAGATTTACTTCACATCTGCGTTATTAGTAGCACTCTCTGTTCAACTGAAACATACCTACATTAAATTAAATGCACAGTCAGGTCCATGTTTTAATTAAAACTGCTCTAATAATAGACAAAATTGTACTTTATTGTCTTAGCTCATTTTAACAGTACACCTACAGAAATATCTTCGTGCAGTTTCCATTTATCTCATGCTATAAAGTTTTACATCATTTAATTGTCTGCAAAAGTTATTGCTACAATCTATTTAAATAATGGAGTTTAAAATTCATATCATAACGTTATAATCCAATTGACGAGAAGACTTGGATAATATTTTATTTGAATTTCAACATGTAGAAAAATATTTTGTCTTTCAAGAATTATTATTTTAATATTAGTCAGTACAGTATGCAGTAGAAGAATTCGAATCGAAAGGTTAATTAATATGAATACATCTGATATTATGATTATTAAGAGCCTAAAAGTTTTTTAAGGTTTACGAAGATGAACAATATGCCAACAGTTTTTCTAAACCACAAATAAAAAATCATCATGGATATTGAGGATTTTTGTCAGAGATGTGGATGATTGCNAAGTTTTTTAAGGTTTACGAAGATGAACAATATGCCAACAGTTTTTCTAAACCACAAATAAAAAATCATCATGGATATTGAGGATTTTTGTCAGAGATGTGGATGATTGCTTATGAATTGAGATACAGAGTAGACTCAGTAAAAACTATAAATTCCTTTTCTTCCGGAGAAATGCTAAAGGCTCAGAAGATTCTGCACCTAAGTTTCCGAAGGCGTTCCGGAGTTTGTAGAGCACTTACCAATAATACCATCAATACTTACCATTCCAGTTCTCCAGTTTCCAGTATTGCCGAATTTGGAATTTTAGGTTCAGAGCCTTAGCTATTCTCCGGAAAAAGTTAAAGAATATGATAGTCATGTTGTTCATGCATTCGTTCATACGCCTCCGTAAACCTTAAAACGGAGAAACATGGCAAATTAAATGATTATAGTGCCAATTAAGGAAGATATCTGAAAATCCGAACAACGTAGCTAGGTGTATCCGTCGATCTGTTCGTTGATCTTTGTCGTGATCGTTGTATCTGTACAAGTGATAATGAAAAAGAGAAAGAGGAGGAATACGATAGGGATATTTTCCTAGCTAAATCAATTGAGGTCACAGGTTCTCCAGTGAATTGTAAGAACCTTGTACTAATATTGACTTTTGAGATCAGATTCAAGATTTTATATATATCCTTCCGGACACCGGGGTTTTTCTTGACATACTTACTTCAGCTCCATGTTTATTATAGCTTTTTAGCCGCTTCTTCAGAGTTTCCAAGCTTTTCCCTTACATTGCTTTCGATTTTTAGTTAGTAACCCTGAAGGAACGAAACGCGAGGCGCAGAGAGATAGTTTGTAGTGTTTGTGAGTAGAGAAGCAGAAACGTGATCATAAGGCAAGTGAGATCCTGCCCAGAATGTAGAATGCTAGAGTGCTGGCTGGATGTAGGATGTAGCATGTGTTTTCCGAGCATTGATAAAAGATACAAGTGACTGCAGTGTCACTTGATGAAAAGACGAAATGTATTTACCTTCTTAGGGCACGAATGTAATTTTGTATTATATTCATCCTACAAATATGCATAGTAAATTAGTAAGATGGAATCAAAAGCTACTCATCCATCCACATCTTCTGCATCATCCATCATCGTTCTTTACATCCATTCACATTGCCAGTATTAGAAATCCAATTTTGATCCTTCGAAAACTAAAATTCCGGCAGACTCTACCAATTGTAAAAACGCAATCCATACGGATTATTGCATACTTCGCATACTTGATGACTATTGAAGATACTTACTATGTTATAACATCTTCTGTAATAATAAAATATTATAACTAACTACTTACTATTATAGAGTCAACATTCTCCATAAAGTGAAAGTGCTTTACCTTACTCGACTCGACCTGCTCTGCTGATAGATGACACGAATGACTTGAGATATGCAAAGGCCTTAAAATGAGAAAATGTCTCATTATCATGTAAAAATGTCAGTTCCCTTATGACTTGTAAAAAATTCGTACGTACAATGCATACAGGATCAGGAGAATGAAACTTCTCTAATTCGAAATCTCTAGCACTACCAGAAGCAGCACTTTTAGATATTCTTATAGTGTCTAAAAGTGATCGTAAACATTGTACTGCATTTGCATTCCTGTAAATTACTATAAAATCGATTTTTGTCGCATGAATTTATAGTTACTGTTGCTCAAAAATCAATCTTATACGTGGGTGTCGATTTATTGTATTTATGCGTGTCTGCGTGTGGAAAACAACAGAATTTTATCGATTGGTGTTTGTTGTGCCGTGGGAAGCCCATAACGGAGACGTATGATATTTATAAGATGATCTTGATAAGTACCAGCAGACACGAACACGAGATTATGAAAAATAAAAATTCTTATTATCAAAATAACCGGATAGTTAATTAGTAAAAATATCTAGCAATGGGTAGGCTTCTTTCTCTCGAGGAAAGTCACGATTTGTGGCTAAAATAATTCATCTGATCCATGATAGAAAGTATAAATGAATTGAAATTGAGTTCTAATGACTTGTGACATGTAGGCGTCCTGAACCAAGGATTAATGCAATTAATATCATAATAATTAGGAAATGACCATTACTATTTTCTCCTTGTGCCAAGTGGCAACTTTAGTTAGTCTAGTCATCGGTTTAGGGAAGAGAAGGAGATTCCAAGCGTTGTTGCTTTCTAATATCTATAAGGCTATTTGTATAATGAATTGATAATAATAGTAGTAGACGGGTCAAGCAATGAATTAGTGGATAGGGCAAGTCGAGTGTGTACTTTCCGGATCAAAGAGTAGTAAAGTCGAGTGCTGCTGCTGCTGGTGAGATGATGATGCCAATATTAGTTCCATTATTATTTTTTTGTATGACACAGCTGATACTGGGAGCACAGGTTGACTTTAATAAAAGTAGACAGGCCGGCTCTACTATTCTCTTCTCGTTATATTATTACGAGAGAAAGTGGTAAGATACTAAGATGGAAATAAATACTTATGCTTAGACTATAGACAGAGAGAAAGTGTATCACGCAAGGAAACTATAGTTAACAACAGTCGCACTAATACATAGATGACTTTTCAAGCGGTTCCTACTACTACTTATATAGTGTAGGAGCCATGCAACCAATTCACGGCGTGGAAGAGAAAGTAAGGAAAAGACAAGTAGACAGGGGAAGTGAAGTGGATTGAATTGGTATTTTCTCTTAAGCTGACGAGACACTATAAGTCAGGAGGCGAAAAGAAGAAAAGTAGTGAAATGTCTTCTGTCTCGCTCCACTATTCAGTGCTCTATATATATAATACGTACATGCATATATGAGCTAGAAGATCTAATGTACCTTGGCCTTTTTATAACTTTCTATACAGGATATTTCTGTTGATATAGAAAAGGGACACGGAGAGAGTATAAGAATGTATCTCTAATATAATTGCATTCTCTGTTCTGTTATAAGGGGTAAGTACATCCCTATGGGCTAGTGATGTACTTAGGGCGCAGGCCACCATGAATCGGGTCTATTGCCAACATATAATTGCATTACTATAAGGAGGAGCATTAGATTAGAACAGGCCACTTTCATTCACAGCTCTCTCCTACTCCTGTTCGGTTCGACTATAGATTTGTAAATAACGAAATAGTTTTCTACAGTTAGCCTGTTAAACTCATAAAGTCACACGAACGTGAATGAGTCAGGGACGAGGACGAGAACTACGACTACTGACTACCATTCCAATGATTTCATCCTAAAGTGTATTGGCATTGCCTTCTGTTCCTCCAATTTGCCCTACACACACTGACTTCTAGTGGAGTTGACATTTTCTCTGACTTGACTACTCCCATGCTCAGCCAATTCGATTAAACATCACTGTGTTCAATGTGTTCCCTAAGTTTATACAAATGTCTCGTTATTACTTTACTCTACTCCTACCCTCTACACGCTTCTGAATTCTGTCGACTAAACTCATCAATACAAACGCAATGCACATTTACAACTTATTTTATTTACATATCGAAAGGCTGACTAAAATGAACTTTTTTTGACTAATATTGTTATATTAGCAATAATAAATAATAATAACTAATAATAACTACACCGGTTTTTGACCTAAATTTTTTTAAACACAGTACTAGTAGTTTTAGCATAGTAGTACCAGTACCTACTAATTTATTAGTTATGAATGAATTAGGAGTTTGGAGGTCTAGAAATGTAAATGTAATATAAAATTGATATCACCCCGATTATTATTATATCGTTGAGTAATTTAAATCCGTGTTCAAAATTAAATCATTAGGTAGCTTCCTCATAATTTGTAGTAAGTAATAAATAATATTTAGTTCTTCTACAATTTGGCAATGCATAATGGGGTGAAGTTTAGCTGATAAGAAATGGTAGTAAAGTATCTAGTAGTAATTAATTGTAATTGCAGTATAGGCTCTAAATAGTATATAGCTATAGTAAGTCAATTTATTGTAAATAGTAATTATTTTTGTAGTAGTTACCAAAAGTGGATTCTTTCATTTACTGGAGTAATGGAATGTAATATTTTTGGCTATGCTCCAAGGGTTTTGAATGAAATTGGGGATAACGCAAAACTCAATTCAGAATTGGAATTGCAAGAGAAAGCCTGACATAACATACTACATATACGTAGTTTATATAGAACGTTTTTAGGGATGAAATATAAATCTAAACATGGATGTATTCATGATTGGCAAATGATTCGTAGGAGTCTACTAAACTTATAGTCAGTATATTTAATTTAGTAGAGATACTTCTAAATATACTAATGTGTTACAAAGAAATGTACGTCTGTATGAGGCATCAGGTTGCATTTGAAATTGCGGAGTAGTTTTTCAAGCATTCAACGCAGTTCAATACAATACATGACTACATGTACTGCGTAGGATGAGGGATCACATCACAATTCACGAGTCATTTTGATTGGATGATAGGCATTATTAGTTTAGGAAGTTTTTCCGAGCCGTACTACATAAGTATGTGTCTGTGTCCTTTCCATATGTTATGCTATGCTTGATGCATATGTCAAGAAGTTCTGTATAGTTGTAAGTCAGAAAAATATGGCTGTCGTGATTTGATGAAGGAAGGAATAAGAGTGATTGTGATATGTGAGATGAAAGTCTTGTGCACAGACAGACATACACAGTGTAGCGAGTAGCTAGTAGTAGTGAATGAGTGAGTACGCGTAGTCTTTCTTGGCCAGAAATAGGATTACAAATTGAAATGGAAGAATAAAAGAAGGGATGTCGTCGTAAAGGAAGCTTTCACTAGTTTAGTTTCACTATTACATAATAATGTTACGTTCTTTCACTGCGTGGTGGTTATCTGGGGCTAGCATTATTCCATCCAGTCAGCATGTCAGGCAAATTGGAATTTTTCTCTTCGACACAGAAATGTAGATCTGATATAGAAATCTATAAAACAAGTCAAGTCAACAGCACATTCCCTTTCACTTTTTTGAACATTGTTATATTTATAGAGGATGACTCTCTGTGTGGGATGATAGAAAATATGCCGAAGTCGTAATAGTTTTGTTGAAAAGTTATAAATAATGCATGGAGAATCTCTTTTAGAACATGTTTAATTCATAGAATGACTATTGTTGATATAGGCTCACTGCATCACATTAGCTGATCGTGTTACGACTTTCACTCGGTGGCCAAAACATTAGCAGACCCTTCTTTTGTCATTCTTATAACCAAACCAGAGATAGCTCTATTTATTTCTCCCTTTTTCAAAGCATATAATACCAGGCAGTCGTATCTTGTATCTACTAGGTTCTATTTATTTTCTATGATACTCCGCAGTTGTTTTCTCTTTCGTCTCAACGAAAATTGTAGCACAGTGAAAGTCCTTAGAGTAACTATGTACATTGGTAAATAGAATTGTCGACGTTGAACACAATAATGGTTGGAAAGCACTTTGCTTTCTTCTGTAAATATCTCATTTTACAAATAGGACTACTGGCCACTAAATATTATTAACATGTTAGTGATGGGTACTTTAGGTACTCTGGGCTATTTTAGTATTTTCTTGTTTTTCCCTTTTTCATTTTCTGTGACAGTACTGAAAAACTTTATTACTTTCTTTTAAAGCCAAACAAGGCGTTCAATGTTCTATTTTAAGAGCACTATATATGTAGTTTCTATTATCTATTTGAAAAATGAGAGAAAGCTGTTTTTGCAGCGTTACTTAATATTATTATAGAATGTAAGCACAAGAAAATGATGAAAGGAAAAGAAATGTTGTTTTGTCTTTTTTGAGGAGAAATGTCAGAGGTTAATTGTAGTAGCCAATTTCTATAGATATTGGCAGGAGTCCAGTACTTCCTGTCAATAAACCAAATAGCATATTAGAAATGACCACACATAGCATATGTTTATAGAATGAGAAGGTTTGGAAAGTAGGAAATGTGATGTTAGAGCAATCAGTTAGGGATGAAGTGTCACTACTGCATTGTGTTGGATTGCCTGTGGGCGGTATGATAAACAAATCGAGGACACTTGATGTGCGGTTGCATAAAGAAATATTATTATAGAATGTAAGCACAAGAAAATGATGAAAGGAAAAGAAATGTTGTTTTGTCTTTTTTGAGGAGAAATGTCAGAGGTTAATTGTAGTAGCCAATTTATATAGATATTGGCGGGAGTCCAGTACTTCCTGTCAATAAAGCAAATAGCATATTAGAACTGACCACACATAGCATAATAATATGTTTATAGAATGAGAAGTTTTGGAAAGTAGGAAATGTGATGTTAGAACAATCAGTTAGGGATGAAGTGTCACTACTGCATTGTGTTGGATTGCCTGTGGGCGGTATGATAAACAAATCGAGGACACTTGATGTGCGGTTGCATAAAGTTTTTTGTTTGTAAATAATTGGGTTATCGTTATTGGTTATATATCTAGTAAAAGTGTATAACTTTTTATGTCTGGATGAAAGGGAACATATTTTTATCTGCTCTGTTCTGTTCTTGTGGCATGGCGTGAGTAAATAGTAAATTGTCTACCTTGTTTGTAACGTACTTACGTAGCTTTTGGTCAAATTGTACAAGAGGAAATGAAACTGAGGAAAGTACAAAATGGCAAAGGTTTGTTCAAATCGAATCAATTGCGACGCGGTTGTCCGGCAAAGTTATTTCGTGAGTGCTGCTAGCTAAGGCTCCTTACAAAGTCTATTGGAGAAAGTACCTTGCTACAACAAGGAATGACATTCTGAGTTACCACCACAAACTGAGTGTCATTTTCAGGGATACGGTTGCATACGTTCCAAAGGAAAAAATAGAACACCATGTGATGCTATGTTCTTTTCTATTACAACATCCTATACTTTTATATTCTATCAACACTTGATCTAAAGTGAAGTGAGGGCATACAAACTTGATATATAGATTTATTTTGTATATATCTCTATGTCTCTACAGTATGTGTATATAACGTTGACGAGGCGGAACTGAATAAAACCGATCTCTTTCTCTTATTTTCGCCTCCACACAATCCTCAAGAGTTGCCGGTAGTGGGAAAGTGATAGGGGAAAATGCATTAGTTCGACTTGAGTTGTCTTTTATACGCAGAGTGAAACGAAACGGAACCTGTACAAAAAACTTGCCACTCACATGTACCTTGAAATTGTATTGCATTCTCTTCTGATGATTAGCTATGCCACATTTAGATTTGTTCGTATGTATCGTAAAACGCAGCATAATAATTAGTTTCTTGTTGAGTTGATGGTAAAATCATCGTGTATATCTCAAAAACACAATTTTAGTGTCAGTTATGTTTAAATTGTGATGATATATGGTACAAATAATACATTTGATGCACCTTTTGAATGTTATTCAGAGATGTTGACTGATGATTTGCTGTTTTAATGGGCTTTACTATAAAAATTATAAATTCTTTTCTGACGAAGCGAAATTTACAAGGATTTATTGTTTATTTCAATTTTTTTGAACCACTTACTTATGTGAAGAAATGTGTGTGATCCTAATGACTCATTTAATGAAAATTATTTTGTTTTTCCAGGTGGTCCACCCTAAATCGGATGGTCAACGGTCGCGTCTCGCAGAGGCTGTTAAACATATCCTGCTCTTCCGATCTCTCGATGCGGTAAGTTATTTTCTAAGATTTTCAACATTAGTAACAAGTATGATTTTACAACAGTAGCATCTATAGGTATTTATTTCTTCTAAGAATGATCGCTAGGAAAAAATCATTTAAATTATGTTAGTAAGTAGGTATGTAAATTAATTGAAAATTATATGAATTGCACTTCAACCTGCATTATACTACCTAAGTATATTAATATTAAATATTTACGTTAATACGGACGCATCATATTATTATTTTCATATTGTCATTTTAATAATTATTATTAGAATGCAGATGGTACATTTGTGTAAAATGGAGTCATAGACACTTTTCATTAGCTCATAATAATTACGAATAATACGACTGTAATAATGTGGTGAATAGTACGGGACTAATTATATATACTGTCCTAGAAAAAAGTAAATTTTAAATAATGTTTTCTATACTTACGGGGATCATTCCGTGATAATATAACTACGTTTTTAAAGGATAAGTAAAATAAATTAATCACAATGATCATTGCAATGAAACTTTCTGCATCGAACCGTTAAATTATAGATAATGTGTCAAGTCTACTTCGTAATTCGTGGAATATATGTTAGTAAATTAGAACGCCAGATTTGGTTTGTAATCATTCCTTTACAATATCCTAATTGTTAGTGTTTAATTTTTCAATTACTGTTCGCTCGATAGCTCTGCGTTACTCTCTTGTGAAGCAAGTTGGAGTGAATAAGTGAATCTTCTGTTTACTTTAAATGTCTTTGTAGTCACCATCAGATCCATTGGCTAACCAAAGAAGCTAGGCTGGATAGCACAGGATAGTGTGGTAGAAATAAGAGTATTTTCGTTTGCAGATCCGTGCCTAATCTTCTTTACATTATCCAGTCGGCAGTCCCTGAGTCCCTCACTCTTCTCTTCTCTACTATTATTATACACAGGCCACTAGCACTGTGTACTATAGTCACTCACTAGTTAGTGAATTTTCCGTATGCAATACCTATACTCTATACATTACTAATGGTGTTTATTTAGTGCGCTACTTTAGCACGTAGGAGAATGCTAGAGAAAGTAAAAGATATAATATTACTGTGGTGGGCTATGTGTAGGACGTAGGAAGTTAATATTTCACTCGTATTCGAAATCCCAATCTGTTAGCTTTCCCCTCTGCATCTACTTTTGTTATCTGGTGTGTGTGATCAGGATTAATGCTTGCGTCTCCTCAACCAGAAAAGTCAATTTGATAGACGTTCCGTTGGAAATGAGAATGAAAATGAAAGCGGATACTGTCGACTGCGACTGTATTTGTTTATGAACTCATTCATTCACTCTCTCGTCGTTTGGAGAGAAGCAAAAATAGAGAAGGTGAATTGCATCAAGCAGTATTAAAATACGCTCTCGCTCTTCCTACTTTTCCTAGAATAGTAGATGTTTAGATTAATAGGTTACTTTTGCAGGTAGATAATACAAAAAGTAACATATAGGCTATTAAATGCTATTTATTATAAGTTATAGGAATTGGAAAACATTTATATCCCCAACAAACAAGCAGAACAACATTAATTTGCTTTACGTTTTACGAAGAACTCGGAAAATGGTGGATGCATGCAGCAGGCAATCTTCTTTAATTCTATTCTCTATAGCTAAAATAGATCTCCCATTTCAATGATAAGCTTAAGTTTTAGGTTGCATAATATAAACTAATGCTGGATGATTAGTTCTTTGGTTTTCTCGTCTGTAACATTAAATGATTAAATTCCGAGTATCCTTAGCTAAGTCACTTGTTTGCGCACATTAGTGTACTTATAACCTAATAAGGTAATTTGT
>JABASI010006156.1:0-11232 GCA_019776505.1 Tomocerus nigrus
TTGAAATTATTTCAACGAAACAAATTCCTTTTTGGTTCCTAATTGCGTCTTACCAGCGTTAATCGCGCCATTCATTGTTGCAACGGGAAAATTTAACAAATATATAAACACAGCAGCCTTAACATATAACAAGTATATATGGCAAAATAGTCAGTTGTATTCACACAGGTCTATATTTTATAACATATTATAAAATGACTATAGAAATAGAAGGCCGTTTTCTGTTACATTGCCCATTTATGAAACAAACTACTTTTACAATTTACACATACAGTGCAGTGCAACGTTTGAAATTTTTGACAGACAGAGACGGCAAAGTAAAATTGAATACAGAAAAAGCTAGTATAAACATTACACTCGTCATCTGAAGTCGAACTCAATTTCAATTTTTATCTACCTAAAATGTATAATAATTAGGATAGTTTATCTTACTTCATTAATTACTCTTATTTTTCATTAGTATTAGAAATGGCATGATTCTGTAAATGGAAAATAACATTGTTGCACCTGTATGACCGTCATTCCTTGGTAAATTAGTTATAATAAATAAAATTAGATAAAGAGTGAATCTCGGAAAAGGTGTAAGTCAATTTAGAAGAATTTATTTAAAAATGGCAAATTAATTCACTTGGCAGTCGGAACAAACTCATTTAATACAGATATATTAATAGAAATATAAAATGTTTGATAAACAAAACACTAATATTTATATTTTCATGTAATAAGCATACCTTCTAGTCAATTTAGGGATATTTTTAAACATATCTCTAAAATAATTGAATTGCGTCGTTAAATAAATTCAAATTTCTCCATAACTTATTTAATTCTTTGCCCAATGAAGATTTTCTCAAAATTAATGAATTTTGTCGTACGAAATTATTTATACTGAGTCTTAAGGACGATTTGGAGTTATATAGCCAGCCTCCACCAAGCTCAAGAACGGATTCGCAAAGGGCAATTTGGTTAAACGTTTTGAAATTTATATACAATTTTTGGGGGCCATTGAAGAAGAACCTTAAAAAATTACATTTATTAATAGCAAAAATTGGGAGTTATTCTAGACGAGGTGCATTGTAAAAAACATTGGGAATTTTCTATCCTATTTGCCTAAGTAAATTTGTAGAGAAACAAGCTCCATGCCCATTGCAGAGTTGTTCCCATTTTTTGTATTTTTTTGCAACCCCATGTTCTTTCATAGTCTCAGATGTGAACATCATCGTCAAGAATAATTTGTAAAACAACGGTTTAATTTTTTAATATACTGAAACACTGAAATATTGACGTTTGCAAAAATCGTGAGATTATATAGATTTGTTGCCATATCATTGATAATTAATTACTTAATAAATCTTACTACCCGTGGTGCCTGAGTCTGTGTCTAAAACATCCATAACGCCCTCAAAAATGATCGGAGACTGACGAATGAAAGCTCAAAAAAGCTAATTTCTGGAAATGAAAAAAAAACGCTGAATTTCACTTCGGCAAAAATCAGAGCTTTTGTTTCACAACTCAAAGGACCAACCAGTGATTCGTCACTGGATTTACAAAAGTTCAATACATGAAAACCTAATGTCACTAGGCTAATTATCAGTGGTGTAAGGACTGATGTATGATGTGAAATGTGATGAAACTGTAAAGATATGAACGAAAACACGATTCTTTCATTCACACAACTTTCACACATTATTTAATTCAATTTCCCTTCGGGGACGGTAAACACAACTGCTTAATTTCGACTCTTCGGAGCACTAAAAAAATAGCACGCTTCTCTTGCTGCTGCAGAAGTCCAACCGCTCATTTTTCCACAATGATATCGTTCAATTAATCTTATATCTATCGCTAGACTTAGGTTCACATTACGCATTCACATCTTAACATTCAATTTTACCTTTTTTCAAATTTTTATCTTAACTTTAGGATTTTCACATAATGCCATATATTTTCTAAAAGCTAAAATTATGCTAACAATATTCAATAAATAATTTCATTCTAAATTCCAGGGCGTCCTTGCTGAGGACCCATTCCACTTAACTTTAACTTTTACTACTAGGTACCTACCTATACAGGGATCATCCCCGTTGGCGGCACCCAATCTGAGGGATAAAATCACACTAAGGGTGTCATTCAACGTGGAATTTCCTTCTGAATAAGAATAGAAGTACACATTTCATTAAATTTAAATACTTTCATAATTTCATACGAAATAATCAAATACTACATTAGGTTAGGTCTAACGGTGGCTGTGTATAGCCGTCCCCAAACGGGGGAAATATCACGCAAACAAGGTATCATTTGAAACGTAGCACAATTCTGAGTAAGGCAGACGTTTTTCATTTTCCAAATAGACCTTAACTCAGAAGTTATCACACATAATCAAAAATGCATATCATAAAGGTAAAACAAATAAACCTAAAACGTAAGTCACGCACTTTCACTTATAGTTCTCAATTTGGCAGCAACAGAGTCCAATCTAGCATTGCTTGGGAATTGAGAATCTCCCGCATGTTCTCCAGCGAGACAGAGCAGAGGAGCAGACAGACAAAACAAGTGGTAAAGAACCTGGCGGTAGCCCTTGGGTTGAAGTTGGTAAATTGGTTCAAATCAAATTTTGGGTAGAACTTGGAAAACGGGTTTGAAAAATATTTGTGTTTAATTTGGGAAATTGGTTTAAATAAAATTTTGGGTTGAACTTCATTTGGTTCGAAAAAAATTGGTTTAGCTTTCGGAATTGGATCAAAACACTTTTTGATTGAACGTGGGAAATTGGTTCAAAATAATTTTTAAGTCGGACCTGAGAAATACCGGAGCATTACGCTAGGGCTAACTACCAGGTTTTTGTTGCTACATAGCATGACAAAGACAATGGAAGTAATATTAAAAATCGAAAGAACTAGGTAAATAAATTGAAGCTTTCAGGGATTGCATCTTTATTGGATGATTGAAGACTATATTTAATCGGCTTTTGAATTTATTTTTTTAATGGATGCAGAACATTTGACAGTAAAAAATTAAATTAAAAGAATCAAATTAAATTTTCATGGTTCCGTTCGTATGGACTTTTAATTGTTTCATAGCCTGCATGTGCATATAATTCAAGGCCTTTCCTGCTTTTTGTTTTTGCTGTGCATATTCCGGGATCGTAACTGCATTACTGCTGCTTAACTGCTTATCACAGTCAAAGTTTGTTTTTTAAACTTTTTTCCTGATAAAATAGATTGGCTCATTACATAATTTACGTTCGAGAAAAATATTTCTTATGAGTTCCACAAACGTAGGCTATATTAAATGAATTAATGATTAGACGCTTTTCATTTTTATGTAAAGGAAAACTTTATTGTGTACACAAACGCTTCATTAATAATTTCGGTGTTTACTCTTTTTATAGACTTTAGTTCCGTTCTTCCGTTTCATACCAACAGCAATGTCTTAGGTCACAACAAACCAGTAGTCAACTTAAATCGACGAAGCATAACAAGCACCTAATATCTTTTATAATATATTTTCTTACAACTATGCTGAACAATATCGAACTATGGGAACTTTTTTCTTATATGATCATTTACCAAATATCCTTCCGCGGATTATGTAGTAATTTTCATGATATAATCAATTAATAATATTTCTTTAGAGTGCTCCCTCCACACAAGTTGAGTTTTGGAAATCATTTTGCATAAGAATAGTAATAAAATACCGCTTGAGATGACATGCCAGATTCAATAAAATATATAGTGACGTGGTTAGAAGATTCCTTTACTCTTAGTGGAGGGTTCTTATACATATAAGACATCTATCACATTGAATGAATACATGAAACTTTCTCACGAATCTACTTCCAATATTTCGTATACTAATATAAGTGAATGAAAAAGGTTAGGACATTTTGAAATTAAAATTTGGGCATAATATAATACATATAGTATTGATGCGATGTAGTGACTGCATTTATTTAATTTTTTCAATTTGATCATTATTTGAAGATTCATTCATTTGATTTAATTCGATGTCCTAGTTAATTTAAATGTCTAGATTATTCAATTAGATTTCTTTTCAAAAGATTTTCAGGAGGAACAGTAGCAAAGTCTAAAACGGGAGCATTAATTTTCTAATTTAAAACCAAATTGAAGAAGTTATCTATTTATTCAGCATTGGCAATCAAATTAAAAGATAAGCTCGCCATATGGCCATGAATAAGTATTTCCTTTCATTTTGGATTTAACAAATATCTTTTTAATTGTATCACTGTCATCTTGGTTTCCAATTCCCCGAGATGATTTCCGCAGTAATTTATTCTTCAAAGATGTCCACTTCTGACCGATAACATATTTTCCATCTTGTGTGCGTTCAAAGAGGCCCTTCATAAAATGACACATCATTTCCAGTAAACTGATCTGTGAAAATACAAAGTTGCCCAATCCATAAAAATGTACTTAAAAAAATTAACAGTTAAATTCAGTGTATACTAAACTTATTTACTCACCAAACTGAAGCCCAGATACAATCCGAGGAGGCCTCCGGCATTTGCTATTATAGTAAAATATTTCATATTAGATGTGTAAGAGTATATGGTCGACATAATATTAAGCGAAATATTACGGCAGGCGAAATATTTAATTTAAGAAAATTATATTACATATCAATGATGTTCCGTCGAAAACCCTTTGACGATATTTCGAATATACTGAATCTAAACAGAAATCAATCAACC
Source organism: Tomocerus nigrus (assembly GCA_019776505.1). NCBI lineage: Eukaryota > Metazoa > Arthropoda > Collembola > Entomobryomorpha > Tomoceridae > Tomocerus > Tomocerus nigrus. Next base: position 4,706 of record JABASI010006156.1, read on the forward strand.
ATCCATTAGTGTGCAGATAATTCCTGAATACTTACTTATTTACTTATTAGTAAATATATATTTAGTTGTTAGGTTGTTACTTTATTACCTGATCCAAAATACACGTGTACAATCTTAAAAATTAAAACATTTAAAATTAAATAATTTAATGAGTTACGCCGGTCTGCATTGCAAAATCAAATAAGGTATCGCAACTTACGCTAAGATTTCCGTTGGCCCTAAAGTTGAAAGCACCAATTAGTTTAAAAAACAATAGCAAATAGCAACGAGCCCCTTGGGATCAAAGGTAAAGCTATCAGTAGTAGTCAACATGATACAAAGTGTAATGGCTTGTCGGACTATAACTTTGTTTTAAATTACCAAGATTCGGATATGCTATCATTTTTCCATGGATTTCTGAAAGAGTTTATCGGTAGAGCTGATAGTCTAACAGAATAATTTATGTTTGTGCAGAATGGCAAACATTTTTCACATTGCTTTTTTAAACCCTCCATTTCTATCTTATCTGTAATTTTAATAAACGTGAAAAAATGGAAAATATCATTATTAGAATTTTTAATGCATAAGTTGAAAGTGAAAAGGTTGGTCAATGTTATAAAGTTGTAAGCAAACCTACGCTGCACAGCTTCCACACATGTTTGGTTAATCTTCCCACACAGTTTTGTGTCACTGTCCGCTAAATTAAAAATTTGGAACATTCAAAAATTTAAGTAATCATTTTTGTCGGGAAATACTTTTTATTAAAGTAAATATATACTGTGAGTTTTTCTTACATGCCATATACATATTCACACACCCACATCTTTCAAAGGTAATATTTGATATGCATTCCTTACGACAATTTCTGATCGTGTAGTGAGTGTAGTACTTGAGAGTCAACTCACCAGTGAAATAACATAATCTTTGACGCTTTCGAAGTTTTCATGGTTGACCAAAAGCAATAAAATTTAATTAAATAAATAGCTCTTTAAAACACCACTGACTATTTGGAAACCATTACTATCATACTTGTATAAAAATGTAAGTGACGTTGCTTACCACAGGCAGATCATTTATATTTTCGTCTGCCATTGTTACCTCAGGACTCACATCCACAAAATTTTCCGAGGCTGGTCCAATACCAACGCCAAAACTAAATAGCACATATAAAACTTTCAATAAAAGCCCCATCAATTTTAGTGACACCGTGTACCGGAATTACGATAATTAATTAGATTAATTGTAATTGTAATAATTTCTCAATCATAGTGTTTTTAAAATAGCAACAACAATGCTTATGGGCTCAATTGAAACATGAAAAATTACTAAAACTGAAAACAGAGCTTAAAAGATTTGTAAACACATAGATACGTACCCCGCAATGTCAGGAGCATCAATGGGAGAGCCCGCCAACAGCTTTTAACACAGGAGTAAATTAACCATAGTATCAGTGCATTAATCATAACAAAAAAAAATCACGATCGTTAATTAGAGTCACAACTTAATTTTGAATAAAGGTAATTATGAAAGCCTTAGACGATACAGATAAATTAAAATTCACATTTTTTCATGGTATAATATTCATAAATACTCAACTGTAAATCCGGATGAATCTTGTAATTGGCAGGAATATTGGTCTAGTTCGGGATTAAGAAGGAATGCCAATGCAGCATCTTTGCCAGCCTTTTTTTGCCTCATAGGAGGATTGTCCAGATCGGCAATGGGTTCCTCCTTACCATGAGGTAGTATGAAATTTTCTTCTGGACTCCAAGTCTTCCATTTTTCCAGCTGCTTCTTGAAATCTGCATACCAGCTGGCATTTGATGCGGCAATTTCTCTGTAGATGGAAAAATAATTGAAAGTTCCTTTACGGACCTTAACCAACAGAAATCTTGAAAAAGTATAACTAATCCCCATACTTGTACAGCAGTGCGTCCTGAGGTATTCCATTAAATTGGCAGCAAGTCTAAAAGATATATTATTGGTTCAGTTGTATCACTTTTTCTTGGACATAAATAATATAAATGTCACATAATCATTATATAATATCATTATATGACATAATTATCATGACATATAATATTATTATGACATTATCATTAATTATATATCATTATATGACATAATTTGTATAGGGCATTTAAGAAATCGTACTCACATGACAATAATATTTGGTGGTATTAATTTAAATTTTTTTAGATAACTTACCCCAAAATCCGTGAATACAGGATAGAACACAGTGTTGCAATCAATCACTTTGTTTCGCCAAATGCAGCGCAGTATCATTTCGCTACTGTAATCGATTGATAACAGTAAAGGTATGCGGAAAGACTCCTATCATGGAATTTCCCTAAAGTAAAGAACTTACAATTCAACAAGACGAATATTTTACTAACGTTGGCTTAAAAAGGAAATTAGGTTTATGTTTGAATGCCTTATTCCAAGTTCACGATACTGATTTCCAGTAGAAAATAAGTCGTGAAAATAGGATGACAATATGATTTAGTTTTTTTAACTTTCGCATGAAAAGCTGTGTTGAAACAAAAAAATGGAAAAAATATAGTAGTATAATGAAATAAATAAGTCACTCCTACTCGAAGGGTGCGGAATTCCCCCCCCCCCGCACCCCCCCCCCCCGCTAATTAACCCTATATTAACCTACTATAAACCAATTTTAATGTTCGGGAGGGTGGGGAATTTTAGCCTTACCGTTTTTAGTTGGGAGAACTGACCATAGCAAAACACCATAACAGTTAAACGTTCTCTAACCCCTTCCATACAAGCATTGTTAGACAAGACAGCCATTAGAATATCATAATATTTGTCACTTAATGAGCAATTTGAAAAAAAAGACATAAAGAGGCCACATTGATGGAGACCCTATAGTATATAGTAGTCTTTAAAATAAGATTTAACGTTCTAACTTATCCCTTATCTGAGATACATTAGCAAAAATTTTGTGGACGACAGATTTAGAGTTACAGACAGACAGATATTGATCATTCGCATAAACACCGTTTCGGTACCAAATAACGTTTTAATGCCACAATACTGATTTGTAAGTAGTAAGTTCCCTTAGAAGATATTCCGTGATAGGAGTCAGACTGAGTATCAGGATACCATGGTTGATAGGCCTTTGTAATTTAAAAAGAAAAATGTTAATGATATTATCAATTATTTGTACATAATTAAATCATCTTTAATTACAATTTAATTTTGCAAAAGTGAATAGGTTTGTAAAAATGAAATTCATTACGCATACTTCATCTATGATCTGCAGCACTTCCTCAGATACATTGACGTATAGATCTTTTCCATAGAAGTCATTATCAAATTGGGTCATTTCGGGTGGTAAATCAGGTAAACTGAAGTTAAATAATGTGCTGAAACTCTGCGGATAATTTTCGCAGTAGTGTACGATTAGTTCAATTGCTCTCTGTGCTTCACTCCATTCAAATGTCCCAGGTTTAGAAACGTTGTATTTCCTATATAATTATGTAGATATTATAAACACCTTGTATGTGGCATTCATTACACCTTAACAGGAATAATCGGTTATGTTATTTCCTCCTAATATTAACAAATATTTACTAATCAAAAAATGTGAAAATAATTTTTTCTTCTTACTCTAGCATTTTAATAAATGATGATCGACGAACAATGTTGTTGTTGCAGATGGTAACCTAAAGTGAAGAAAATAAAATTATGGAAATAATTCTACTAAGTAAGTTTTACCATTCAGAAACTAAATATTATATCTGTATAAGCAATATGATTTCGGGCTGCCACATTCCTCTCAAAATAAATTTTGTTCTAATGAATAGAAAGCAATTTTTAACAAAATTTAAGTTTCCACGTTCAAATACAAAATGCAAGTTCAAACATGCAAAATTCTTGTCATTCGTCCATCAAACCCATTGTTAATTAAGTGAAGAGAATGGCCATGATTTCCTATGATCTAGGCAAGTAAAATGCGTCGGACAGATTACTGCGTGCCATTATTATAACTAAAAGTTTGTATTAACATACGGCTGGAAAAGGGATCTGCTCCAATGATACTTCTTCAGGTTGATAGGAAACAATGATGGGATCGCCGTGGAATTTATGAACAACCCCTGCAATGGAACTGATAGAGAGGCTTGAAAGAATAATCAACACAATTGTCCAAAATAATCTGCATAAATATAAGAACCAACCGATCATTTAGCTTTGCTTACAGAGAATTTCCAAAGAAAAAGGTAAAATGTGGTAAGTTTTCAGAATTTTCAAAGTTTTTCATGGATGTTTTACCTTTCACAAAAATGGGTTTTTAGGTAGCCAATGTACTTGATGCCATGTAAAGTTGAGTCTCTGAAAAAGCTAAGAAGCAAATTATCTTCCGCTGGTTTCCATTCGTAGAGCGTCTTGATATCTTCGTAGCCTGTACAGGAAATTTCGGGGTCATCTTCTTCAACATCCACCCGAATATTTCGGGACCGTAACTGCATTGTGATTCAAATCGCAATTGTACGATTTTATCACATAAATCATTTGATATATGCAACGGCAAAGAAGACTAATTCAATATTAATTTATATCATTGAGAAATCTAGACTTTTAGTTCCATTATGCTGTAGTATGGATTTAATAGTAGGGATTAGGGATATAGTTACTGGAAGTTGATCGGATATGACGTGTGTAAGTAAAGTGTGAATAATTTACTGCAGACTGCTTTACAATCAATAAAATCGCATGTCAACTTCACTTTAGACAGAATGGACTTTACACGCTTGCTTTATAAATAAAAAGGAGACCTACACATTCTTAAAAAAACGCTAACCATAAGCACTACCTATATAGGTACTCTTACATGTTACATACCCCTGTTGTATTATTCGCCTGATTTATTAGTGTTCAAATTTTTTTAAAGTCTTACTATGCCTGGCTTATAATAATAATATATGCGATTGGACATTTTGTATTTTGATGCGCGGAAACAACGGAAACTATTCATATTATCGATATGCAGTATAAGCCATTCACGAATGAAAATGCCATTGAGATGACATGTCAGATTTAAAAGTTTTTATTTTAAGAGGAACAGTCATTTTAGTCATTTAGTAGACAGGCAACAGTTTTGCACTTATCGCAGAGGGTTATAGTTAAGGCAGTATTAAATTTTACATTTCGTTAGGTACCGCTTTCTAACGAATCAATGCGACGACGACTGGCCTACTTCTTTGGAGTAGCATTCATACATAACGCCCACATAGGTAAACTTAATGTTCCTGCTCACCGTATAGCGTATAGGTGGTAGCTAAGAAATTTTATGTTGTCTTAAATGTCGAACTATGCAGTTGAAGGTCAACCCGTAAAATATTTGGCAAGGCGGCTTCGTTCTGTTGTTAGGTATATTGTATGGAGAGTTAGGTGATACACAACAATTACGTTCTACACAACATATTATTTGTTGGCTGAACAATTGTAGTCGTGTGTGTTCTTAAACAAATAGAGATCGAAGCTTAAAGGGTATCGGTATATCGTGGATTCATGACAACATGAAGACTAAAACTAAACATAACTAATCAAGTTAATGCTAAAACAAGTACCTATGAGAATCAGCTTGCAAAACGGTAATAAAATAATAAATACGAAGCCTCCAAGTATAACCACTATTAATCGCCCAAAACATTTACATAAATGAATATCCAGAGGATTCAAACATCGAGTAGTAGTAGTAAGTAGTTTGACTCCTGACCTTACAGGTACATATACATTAGTAGGTTACATTACAAGTTACAGATCCATACATAATAATTCTTCCATTAGAATGAGAATACGACTTATATATATTCGAGTATGTTTCTGTTGCTAACTTTCGTATTTTCTGTAATTTCGAATTTTTTACAATTTTGCCACTTTTTATACATAATTTTTTATTTGTATATCTGCAATTTGTATCTTTTTGATATGTCAGTAAAGCAAATATCAAGTAACAGGTATAAAGCTTAAAAGAAAAAAAGTTTTAAGCCCAATATAGCATTTGGATCAAAGACCTGTAAGGTTGACTGATATCATACATAACACTTTTTGCGAGACAAAAGGTGAAGGTAATCAGAGATGTGGCTATTTGTGAATGAAGCATAAAACAGTAAGATATCGTCTCTTTCTTTATGGTATACTAGGTCAGCAAAACATTACAAGTGACAGATCCATCAAAATAATGCTTCCATTAGAATGAGAATCGTTTTATCACATGTAATAATATTACTTAGGTAGCTACCTAGTACTAAGATAGGTATGTCAGTATTAATACCAGAGTGTCGAGTGTGCCGTAAATGCCGCCTGCCGTAAATGCCGCACGATTTTTAATTGCGGCATGCCGTAAATGCCGTAAACTCCTACCATGCTGTAGAAATTATCGACAGTCTGATTTTCATGATATGCAGGGCAATTTTTGGGTTAGGACCGGAAAATTTAGTTTCTGGACCGGCAAAAAAAACCGGTCCTACATGAAAAAATAGTCATTATTCCATACAACTGCATTGCATTTCTTGGTTAATATGCAC
>JABASI010006157.1:0-10335 GCA_019776505.1 Tomocerus nigrus
TTTCGTCAAGAAAACTCAACGCTTATTAAAAAAGGACACCAAACACTAGTATAAAATTGTAACTATATAGCTAGACATTATTATTACAAGTAGATGTCACGTATTCGTATTGCACTCAACACTGATACACGTCACAATGCTTCCGGTACAATTATATCTAGTTATTAAGTCCCCAGTCAACGCAGTAGCCCAACGAGCTTGGTTTGCATTGATATTTTCATTACTACATTGCTTAGTCTATGAACAGTGTTACATTAGTTTGTACATGTACACTACACATTACAAACGCAGAACACATCTCCTAACTATTCACATCAGCAATATTTGTCTTCTAAAAATAACTTGATGATCTTCAGAATGGAGATTATTTTTAGAATTCGTTTACGACGGGGCGTAGGTAGCTACATGAGTTTGAAGGAACTTCAGTAGACATTCAAAATTCTGTCTACATACTCTTCCCCTTTTCTATAATGAAATTTGACACAGTTCAGTATAATATCCGTAGCTTTTTACACAAATTAAGTTAATATACTTAGCAAAAATCCCCATATTATAGGCATTATAAAAAACAGTATTTACAATATTACATGAATTCTTCGATACAATTTAACACGGTTAAAATTCTAAGTTTACACATTTTTAGCATACCACTATTGTCTTGTAAAAGTATGTTTTATTTCTGAAGATTTTCGCAGGAAAGATATGTTTTCTGTACATATTTCTCCTCTTGAATAACTCACATGAAGGCAAGCTTACATTAATCATTGTAAAAATACATTTGTAATGTTTTCCATTGTCATTGCTCGTTCAGAGAAAGCGTATGTGCCAAATATCCACTAAAGTGGTTTCTATTTATAGCTGTAATTTTATTTAGGTTTAATAGGATAATATTAATTAAATCAAAAATGTTATTACACAACTCTTTATTGCTGTAAATGTGGTTTAATTTTTTTTAAATGGCATGTGTTTTTTTTGTTCAGATAAGGTGAGCGAGGAGATATTAATATAGTAAGAAATATTGCGAATATTTATGAAAATGCTGAAACGAACCAGCTACCAGCATATGGCAGAAAAACTTGTTAATTTTACAAAAGCAATTAATCAAGTGTCAAGATAAAATATAAAATACCAAAGAAAATTGAAGCTTTCAAGAAAGAAGTATATTTTCCACATTTATTTGATAGTACGAGTGAACGATACGAGAGAAATAATGTGGATTGTATTTACATACATTTACAATTCCTTTCTTATTTTCTTCATTGCCGCACATCTCCTTGTAGGTGCTATTGTAAGCTGCCTTATCTTATCCTTCTCGCTCTTATCTTAATTAGCTAACAAAAATTATTATTCCTACACACTTACATAAAAACATTTAGAATTCGTCCCTATTTTATTAGAGTGCAGTTCATTGTCATAGGTAAAACTTTCTTTTTCCTTGCAGATATCATTTGGGGTTGGCGTATACTCAGGAATATACTTAAGTCAAAACTATGAGGTATCTTTTCAGCATAAGATTCATGATTATATATTTTCATTTAGAGGTTAACCTTTTCTAATACTTCTACCATTTGAAAATAATGACGATGAAATTATTTTCTTGTAGATTCCGCAAATTAACGAACCGTCCAAATTATGGGAAAGGTTTGTGAAATTTACTGATCAGTATAGAAAACCAAAAACAGGTAAAAACAAATCGGATCGAATTAGCATCTTATCCATTTTGACAGCAAATACGGATGATGAAGAAACCATTTCGGGTAACAATGATGCCAATAGACTGTCCACTTTATCCACTGCTGAGTCCGAACGAGATACTACGGATGTTACTACTAATGCAGAAGAAACTTTAGATAAATAAACATCAAAATAATCTTTACTTAAGCTCATAATTTATTTTGTATCTGTTAATTCTATAAAATATGGAAACTATTGCACCCATTTACATACCATGACATAACTTAATTTTATGTAACAATATTTGTAAAATATGTACAGACATTCATTCGTTACATTTCCTTAAACCTTTTGACATTTATAATATGGTTTTATCGTTGAAATAAACAGGTCCTTAGCAATTTATCAAACACGTAATAATATATTATATCGGTTAGAATGTAACGGCAACAACATAATCCAAATGTCTACATTGTAAGCTAATTTTGTAATATGTAATACAAAATCAGACAAAATTGTAAATTATTTCTTTTGCAATAAAAATTTGAAGAATGATAATTATTAATATAAAATAGCTTATAATAAATATTAATTATTTTTCATATGTATGTTAAATATAGGTAACATATAATATAATATATAGTATAAAAATAAAACGATACAATTCATAATTCATTAGCTCTTAATAAAAAAATTGCACATAAATATATCAATATATAAACTTGTAATAATTGGAAACTGAATGGTCTGTTGAATAAAACAATAATAATAATAATATTAATAATAAGGAAATCCTTGAAAGCGGATGCAATGGTTCCCAGATTATTAAGATTATACAACACTATAGGGCAACACAGCCATGCTTTCAGCGAAACTACAATAATTCCTCTTCTTCTTTTATTACTGGCTCTTGTAATTTTGAATTCCCTTCACCGACTGCCAATTCGGAACATTTAAATCGCACGTCCTCTCCATTCTTAAATCCAATCAAGTAAAATAATAACATTATTTTTATTACAAGATCGGAGGTTACGGTAATCAAATACATATAAATATGATGTGGTGAAGAAAAACTAAAGCCACATTACTTTAAAACTTATAAAGATGTAACTCACCATAAAAGACGTTTCAAGGCTTTTCATTTCAGCTTTGGATTCTTCGTTTCGCATCAACTTTTCAGCCAGTACGGGGTCTAGATCTGCCGGATCTCTGTTTTCGTCCTTGATATACTTACTCAAAACTACGTCCAGATCTTTTCGGCGTTTTCTTCTTATGTCTGACACAATTAGCTTCATTATTTTTTCAGCTAAAAAAATTTAAAAAATCCAATAAACCTGGAAGCCTGATAGCATGTATTGCTAGCATTGTTACTCGCTTAATTAAATAGCAGTTGTTCTCCTCGCACACATTCTCCTATAATATTATAACTACAAAAATGAATTTTGAAAAAATTATTGTACCATGTATGATTCATTAAAAACTTTAAGTGTTAGTTCGAAATGAATGCACAAATGGCTAAAATCTTACAATATTTGTTGATATCATCTCTAGACAAGACATCATTGCTACTATTCCATTTTTCAATGACGGCTTTAATTTCCCTTGCGTTCGGAATATTTCTTTCTCCGTACTGAATACACGATGTGTTGATAAATTTTTCAACACTTTGGAGCAAACTAGGAAAAGGCACAGATGACGGTTTTAGTTTAATTTTCTTGTACACAGAGTACATCGGCTTCATATCGTTTTCCTCATAGCACTTAGAAGCAAACCGCATCAACCTAAAGAAAACACAACAATACGGAGAGACCCAATTACAATGATATATTGACATTGGAGATGGGGAGGGTTATATTGAAAGGGACTCTAAATAAGCGGCCAGACTAAAATGCCCCACCCTTTCAGAAAAATTCCTCACCCTGCCAAACGCTAACCTAACCTAGTAACCTAACTTAAAACCTTAAAACAACCTATTTTCAAAGGCTGGGGAAAATTTCCCATCCCACTAGAGGGTGGGGAATTTTCCCCACCCGCTAATTAAACCAAACTTAGCCCATAATAATCTACTTTCGATGTTCGGGAGGGTGTGGAATTTTCCCGAAGGGTGGGGCATTTTAGTCTTGTCTAGAAAGTTTAATTTTCAAATAACATATTAACCATTGAATATTGAATGGGGAACTAACAATGAAGAAATAATGAAACTGTGAACGGTTGACGGTAAAACAAATTCTTATCACATCTGACATTACCTGATTTTCATTCTTTCGCTTCTAATAAAAGCGGAATTTGGGTCGTCCAAATTCACCAATTCTTCGCCAACTGACTCAATTTTCTTGCTATAGTTCTGAAAATTTTTACATTTAATATTTTAAATTTAATATTTATATTTATACATTTACTATTTACATTTGCTATTTAAACAAAAAACATGAAAAATTATATAAAAAACTTATATCCATCAAAGTAATGCATTATGATTTTCATACAACAATGGTGTTTTGAATCTTTTCTGATAATTTGACGTTGCTACTACTAGGCGATTTCTTATAGTCCAACGTTCTGCAGGTCCTCTTTTTTGAGGGCTGCAGTGGTGTATTTCCATCCAGGTACAAGGGATTCCTCTTCAAGGAACTTTGTTTAGAATCGGCAGAATTCATCTTCTATCATATATTTCCACAGTTTGTTTACCTAAAAAGTAAAAAGTATAGAAAATAACATGACATAATAATATTATTATTTAATATCATATGTCATAAATTAAATAAATCTTGAATATAATTATTATTATTCTTAAAACTCCATTTTCATGGAACGATAATGTTATTTGCACAAACAGTTCACTGTTCACTCACATATAAAAAGTCTAAAATCCTATAACATAAATAAGGGGTACATTAGGGGTAATTAGGGGTACATGGATGGTCATAGTATACGATTCCTAACTCTCAAACTCTCATCAAACAATACACTTCAAATATCCCGGCCAAAGACTTGGCACTTCTTCGGGACTTTTTGTGGTTTTGTGATTTATTATTATTCGAGTGCATATCCGCTCTCTGCTCATCATCAATGGCAACACAACAATGCGCAAGGCAAACGACAACGACCCATCAATCACACATCCAATCGGCCTAAACTGTAATCTATTCAATGCAAATTATTGGGAGCCATTTTTTATCTTAGCTTTCTGCTGTTGATGTTGGCTGCAAATTGAGCTCTTTCCTTCAATCTCTCTTCCCTCTCGTTCATTGTTCCCTGGCGTCAGTTACCCGTCCGCTTCCGGAAACGTGATAACTGATAAAGAGCACAGAAAGGAGGAACTGAGGAAGATTGTGACAGGGGAATGTTGCACTCTTGCACTGCAAACGCTGCTCATCCATCATTGTCGATACAAAGGGAAGGTAAGAAAATAAATATTCCATATTCAAAAAAAAATCTGGGACTCGATTGTCGTTCGGTCACCGGTCCCTCTCTTATGTCCTAGTGCCTGGAGGTACTGATTGTATTTGCCCTTTACCATTGACCATTTACCCAGCATGCATGTCAAGCATGCACTCAGAGATCTGATGTCGAAGATGAAAAGATAGATCGCACATTCTATTATATTCTAAGCTCCAATCATGATATTATTATGCCGGTCAGTAAAAATCTCGTTTTTTGTTTTTGTTTAAGAACGGAGTTGACTTGGGAGTTTCAAGTTTCGGAGCTCTTACAGAAAATCACCTGCCCCCAGCGACTGTCTAGCTTTCATCGGAATTGTGAATAGGGACTACAGAAAACAGAGAATTAAAAATTGAAGAAGCTATAAAATTCTTGAAGATTGCATAAAATGGACCCCAATCGGCCCAATCCTAAGGTTGAGGGTGTATTTAATGATGGAGAACCTAATTTCCAGCCGGAGACAAGAGATAATACGCAGAACATAGGCGCAGTTCCCCAAGAGAACGAATCAATGGAGGAAGAAGATAATGAATCTGTGAGTACTCAGAATCAGTCAGGCCGGGATTGGCTTCACAGTCGCTCTGGTGCAGGGAGCGTTGTCAGTATAGCGTCCAGCACAGTAAGCATCTATTCCTATTCTATGTAATGGCACTGTTACATCCATCATAATTGTAAACTGATAAATGTACTTCAGTGTTCATGGTTTCAAAATTAAACAATATAATATTCGATTCAAACTTAATTGACAAAAAAAGGAAATTCCTCCGTATTCTAGCTGGACAAATAGAATGGAAATGCATAATCTTGATACGTAAATACAGGGATCGTCCATTCGACAGAGGAGATTGCCACCTCCTCCTCCCGGTAAATTCCCAAAGCGGGCAAGGACTGCAGATGATGAGACATTTTCTACCGGGGATACTAGCTTGTCTAGTCACTTAGATGTTGATCAACAAAGTGTTGTGTCTGTCAGCACAGTTGCAAGCGAGAATGCGCCTGTTATCAACCATGTAATTTTTTAAATTAAAGTACCCATGACCCATGTACTATGAGTACTAGGTATACTAAATTAACTATGATTTGCGAGACAATAATACACATAATATTGCATAATATAATAATTCTAAAATCAAGTCAAAATATTCTATGCAGTACGATTATTTTATTTCAGAGAATGTTGGAAAACGATCGAAAAGCTATAAAGTACATCAAAAGTGATCCGGATCATTACAACCTCACTTATGACAATCTTGTGTTGGCAAGACAAATTCAACCAGAGGAGAATGATGCATATGTAGATACGACCTTTTGTTCTAGGTCTCTTCTAGAAGAACTGATGACTGTCAAGGTATGCAGATGTAACTTAATTTTTCTGATAATTGCAAATTGTTGTTGTAAATTTCACGTTTTTTGCAGTATAAGGTTAGACAAGTCGGCACATCGGACTTCAAAGACGTCCAAACTAAAATGAGCAATTTCACTGATGAAAAATTGTTCCACAATTCCGATGCTGCGGTGTGGGCGAATATCGATGCCTTTTTTAAAGATTGTATCACCTTCCCGAAGGATAGCATCAATGGAGAACCTTTACTTGGCGGAAACGAGTTGCTCTACGTGGTAGACATAGAGGGTATGCCAGGGGGCGCGGTCGAGGTAAATAATAGTAAAATATGTGGAAAAATCCAATGATGTTCATATCAATTATAAATGTTTTTGCTTTTGCATTTACAGTACGTATTGACTAAAAAGAAGTGGGAGGCTAAAGTTTTCGGATTTTCATCAATGCGAGAAGACTCTAAATATCAATTGGATGGCGGAGCCGGCCATTTTCCGCCAGAAAGTATGGAACAATGGAGAGGTTTGTGTAATTATGATTATACATTTTACTATATTATATATTATATTATTGTACATTTACATTATACATATTTTATAACATTGTATAAATATTATGTATACATGACATTAATGACTTCTCTTAGACATAGTAATTATTTGTGTAAAAAGTCAAGTTGCTAGTAATTATAATTTATGGTGACAATTTATTTATAATATAAATTATGATAGGACATAGCTCTGACCGTGGGGATGGAAATATTTGCAACCCGGAGTATATAAACAAATTTTCAGCTCATGTTAAGAAATCGACTGGGCATAAGTTAGCTCATGTTGTTTTAGCCGGTGGTGTAAGTGAACATATGCAATTCAATTCTGAGACTCAGACGGAGATGTTCGGTAGTCAAGTTTTTAAATATAATTTACACAAAAAATTTTTAAATTGCAGACTATCAAAGACTCCACTATTGACGAAGATCGAAAAGAGTTGCTGATCAAGTCAATTGCTGAAGCGGAAGCTCTAATCGGCTTAAAGACTCTTCGTGAAGGAGGAACGTTCATATTAAAGTTGTATGATATGTTCACGTCCTTCACTGTCGGAATTGTCTATTTGCTCTATAGATCTTTCGACAAAGTGTCCATCTTTCGACCGGAGACTTGCACATACGGCAGTGCTGAACGCTATGTCGTTTGTTTAGGTTTTCGACCAGGCGCCAAAACTCGCCACATCGCTACGTATTTGGAAAATTGCGTGCAAACTGAATTTGGATCTCGACCCTATGGATATGCCAACAATGAAAAAGCGGAGATTTTATTACTAGTTGACACAGAAGTAATGAGAGAAGCTAGCTTTTTTTATGACTACATATATAACAGTAATCAGATCATTGGTGAGAAGCAGTTAAAAGAAACAAGAGAAATCATTAGTTCGCTATCACGGGATCAAGAGGAAACGATGGTAAATATGAACATCAGCACAATCCTCAACAAATGCATCAGTGTGTGGGGAGTCCCTCATCCACTACGTCAAAAGCTCAAGTATTCCGAGTTAGACGCGACTGAAACCGCCAAAAAGTTACTGAAACCTTACACAGAGAGTAAGAATAGTATTGTATTTTGTATTTCCAATCTAATATTCTAATTACATTTATTTTTATAGACTTCTAAAGCATTAGCTTCGATAGTGGGCCTTTATTTTATAGTTTATCTGCTATAATTCATTTTTTTGGTTTGATTTTCAATTTAGATGAGTTGTGGCAAGCCGAAAGCTCGGGTGAAGTGATGTTATTTCATAAGGAAATGACCGACAATCTACTCTCCCCGAAAGAGTGGCACTACGTACATGTCGGTAGAGATCGTGGGTTCTATTTATGTAAGAATGTGGTGAAGCAAAAGAATATAAGTGCAGATAAATTCAGGATATAGGTATTTCATATTATTCTTAATATTTGTTAGCCAAAGGGAAAAACGACGTTTACAAATATGCCAACGGTGCTTGGAAACTTGTGAGCGATGAGCTTGATATTGCGGCAAACACTCTAATTTACGCCGACATCGTTGACGAAATCAGCCAGTATGATGGAAAGCAGATTGTGAAGGTTGGAATGCATATCATCGATGGACTTGTGTTAAACGGGCGAGACATCCGTAATTTGCCATATGAGGAAAGGTAATAATGTGATGATATAATATGGTTTCATGGTTTTTCTCAAATAATTATTTTTGAATAATATTATGCTTTCAATATGTTCGAAATTGAATTCATAAATTTGTGTTGTGCTTAGGAATGAATTATGTATGAAGTTTGCGGCATCAATGAACAAACTTATGGCGGATAGGTTTCTTTTACTTCGGGCAAAAATCCCACGTCCTGTCCTGCAAATTGGTGACAGCTTCAAAGAGTAAGTGTGAAACACTGCTTTCTAAATTAGAATACGAATAATGAAGTAATGTGGTTTCCACCAAGCGTAATAGGAATTTTTAATTTTGTCTTTTAATTATCAGAGTTCACAAAAAACAAATTTTGGGGAGAGGTGACTTAAAGAAAAAGCCACTGGTGCCTGTTGGGGGCGAATCCGCCAAATATAATATGGTCATCCCTGACTACGCTTTGACGGGCTACTTGCTGGTGAAAACATCAAAGTCCAACAATGCTGCCGCAGATTTTCTGTAAGTAAATTATCTTATAATAATTTCTCATAAATTCAATCTACAAAATGAATATTTATGTTGTATAAACGGTTAATGGTGAAACACCTTTGTTTGTTTGTTTTGTAGGAGTACTTTACAAACTCGGATGTATTTGTCCATACAAGATAACTCTAACATGGATCCATTTGCTCCCCTATCACCTAACCCTCCTGAAAATCCCAAACGCCATCGAGTTGAAGCAGCAGAGTTAGTTCACTATCTGCAAAAAGGCTCTAGCCAAAGGACCAAATAAACGAATGGAATTGTACTCGTAATTAATTACCAATTGTTGTAGTTTACGTAGATGTTTAGCAGTAATATTTAACCCGGTTCTAAATTATAAATCATTATTAGATACTTATGAATATTTTAGAAATACCAACGTAGTTAAAAAAAAGTAGCAATTGAAATTAGTGGCTTGTTGGCACGCTGAATGCATTGTTTAGATTTAGTTGATTTAATTTTAAGCTTACTATAGCTGTATTGCTATAATTTAATTGTGGAAGCTTGAACTATTGAAATACTTTAATGAATTGTTGATTACTTGTATTTAAGTACCTAATGTAATTGTGTAAGATAAATCGGCCCTTACCATGCAAATTGAATTCGTAATTGTTATTAGTATGAATTGTTTCTATTAAGTCACAATATTATTTTAACGGACTGTAATCATCATCCTAGTCCCTTGAGATTACGATGCCCCTAATTCTTAACAGTTAACCTGGGTTTTCTATGCTCATTAATTATTAGTTATAATTTAGTTCATAATCATAATGTAGGAAGTAGGAACATTAGGTAAGCAAAAGCCCTTTCAATTGTAATTCAATTTACTTGTGTGTGTGAGCAATTTATAAGAAGCGTTCGAATAAGAAGAATGCCTAATTATTAGTAATTAACGAGTGTAAAAAGTTGAATATACAGAGATAATAGGACTATAATAGTGTAAGTATGTATAATCATAGGCGTATACAGAACCCAGTTTCGGAGGGGGCTGAGATTTTGCATGGACATATATAACACATATATTCGCGCGAGGCGCGAAAAATTTACGTCTTTTTTGTCAAATAAGAGTCAAAAATGGCCTAAAAATAACATAAAATTGCGCGAAGCGCCAAAATTTTCGATATTTTAAGAAAAAAAATTCTCTTTTTCTGGATTTCGGGGTGGGTGGGGTTTCAGCCCCGAAAGCCCCCC